>SNQJ01S0161093.1:0-14820 GCA_010110895.2 Picea sitchensis | reverse complement strand
AAAAAAAAAACCGCTTACCAGCTTAGGGGGGGTCCGGAATACCGCCTTCCCGAAAACAAAACCGCTTTTCTCATTTTCACCATTTTTGCCTGTTCAGCACGTCTTTTTCCGGACGCGATTCTGGGAAAATGAAAACGAATTTTCAAAACCCGAGAGAGGTTTTTCTCCATAACGGGATGAATAACAAAAACCTCTTTCATTTATTTCACATGTGCCACGATAAGGGAGAATCGAAGCCATCTTCGAGGCCCTTTTTTCCATATTTTCTCTTTTATGTTACAGTCCTTCTTTTGCGGGAGCTATTACGGCCAGCTGGGGATGAATTTGGCGGAAAAAAAGGATATTTTGTCCAGAACATTCCCATATCCAATAACCTCCTTCATTTTTTTCCTAGGTGTCATCATTGAAGAGAAACAAACGTCTGTTCGGACCCCTTTTTTCGCAGAAAACCGGTTCGTCTTTCATGGCAGACAGTTCCAGAATTTGGGGGATTCATGGCTATTTTTGGCCGAGGCAGTTAAAAATGACACACACAACTTGTTGGGATATCTCCCCTATTTATTCCGAGATGATTTTTAATGTAAGGGTTTTTGATCTCACGCCCAAGAAGGCTATTCTCTATAACGTTTTTCTAATTCACCAGGAATACAAAGGGACTTTTTCACAGGATTCTTGTATGTCGATGATTGGTGAGGTTTTCCTTGCTTTGTTGAATGTGATTCTAATCAGTATTCATTATGTTTTTCTCTTTCTAATTTTCAAAAGGATATTTAACGTAGAATTTATCCTTGATACTCTGTGTAGTGCTTTTGAGAATCTTAACGTTTTCCTCTGATAATACAATGAAGAAATTCTTGAATGCTTTTTTGTTGTAGTTGATTATCTCATCTGTTCCTCTTTTACATCACTTTATTTTTAAAGGATCCAACGTTTGCATTACCTTTCCCTGTGGAAATACCTTATAGACCCGTGTTCAATTTCAAACTTGTCACAGACCCCATAGCCCCATGGTCTTATTTTGTTGTCTCAACCAGAAAACCCCAAGAGCAAACCCACAGTCTTCATAGCTAGCCTAATATTCTCTTCAAACAAAGCTATATCAGACAGAGAGATCCCTCTCTAAGTCTTGGAGGGATAGATCCAAGACTCTAAGTGGTTTTGATGTTGCCTCTGTGACTGCCTCTTCAACCTTGGGCAAATTACAGAGTGCTAACACCATGTTCAGAAGGGGATAATTGTCTTTCAAGGATAACTGGTTGAGGTTCCAGAAATCAACACACACGGGTATATCACCAGTTTTCTTCTGGACGACTACCAAATTCGGCATCCATGAGGAATACCTCATGGGAGCTATGATACCAACATCAACCATATTTTGGAGTTCCTTTGGTATTTGGGTTGCTAGTTTCGGATTGATGCGCCTTATTTTTTATCGAAAAGGTTTGGCTCCTTTTGTTAGAGGTATAGCATGTTGGATGACATCACCCCTATAGGATTTTAATTCATCGTAATTCCAGAAAAATGTGTCTTTAAATTTTCTAATGAGGTCCAAAATTTCCATCCTTTCCTTCTCAGTGGTTCCTTTCCCTATCTTAACCATCCTTGGATTCATTTCCGTACCGATGTTGAATTCTAGGTCTTCATCTGCTTGTTTTCTATGCTTCTTTATTTTGAAGAAGTCATGTCTGTCAAAGAGGTTTTATAAAGTAATACATCCCTTAGGAAATGTTTTATTTTGAAGGTTCACAATCTCCAAGTTCATGGAATCAGCCAGGAAATTTATTTGTGAATCGGTGAATTATTTGCTATTTTCCATGAACCTAATGATCTGGTCATCATCCTCAAAGACTTGCCAATGTTTTAAATTATCTGGGATATGAGGTCTAAAAAGGACTTCCATTTTGCATAGGTCTTCGAGTGTACCATCACAAGGTTGAAAGGTAGAGGAAGAAACAACCAAGGCATCAACCACATGGTTTTCTTCTCATGGAATAGCTTTGATTGATACTATCTTGAAAGATTCTGAAATGGATTGTGCAAGGTCACGATACCTCTTCAAATTCTCATTTTTGGTAGCAAATGTTTGCAAAACTTGTGATACGATGAGGTCTGAGTCCCCTTTTACTGTTAAGTATTTGACACCTTTGTCAATTGCCAAGTTGATACCTAGGATCAATGCTTTGTATTCAACAATGTTGTTTGTACATTGATATTCAATTCTATAGTAGTAGAGGGTTTCATGGGAAGGGGATATTAAGAAAATCCCAACCCCTGACCCAGAACTCGAGTGAGATCCATCAAACTCTAGGGTCCAAACTCCCTCAGGTGTTTTGGTGGCATCATCCCCAGAAATTCCTCCTTGGGCGAACCAACTATCGATGCCATTATTAAAACACAAGAGTTGATCATCTGGTTCATTGGATTTTTTTATTAAGGATCCTATGAGGGGTTCTTTGTGGAGGGTGAGGAATCCTCCTTCAAGATGAGGTATGACTTTTTTAGATCCTTGGCCTTGAAATCTTTCAGCCAAGTGTTCTATAAGGTCTTTGTGGAATATGATGCCCCAATTTCTCAATGCATCTATCACCATTACATCTATAGTAAAATGCCAGTTAGGAAAATAGTCAAAGGTAACGTTCAAAGTTTTTATAATCCCCTTTGTGAAACCTCCATGTGTGTTTGGTTGTGAAAGGCTCAAGCCTAACTGATGCATGATCATTTCAGTCATGATGTTGGTTGTAGCGTTCAGGTCAAAGACACAATTATGGAGGAGGGAGTCATTGACTTGGAGAGTGACGTAAAAAGGTGCAACCTCCACATACTTCAGTCCAATACTTTCTATCTAGTGGACAAAAGGAGAAACTTCTTCAAGAAGATCATCTTTATAAATTTGTAGCAGGGAAGATTCAATATCTTCACTCTTGTGTGGAAGGAAGATGTTTTGAAAGGGTTCTACTTCCTTAGGAGGTTCCTTCTACTGAGACAACAAGAGGACATCTTGTATGTTGGTAGGGGATGTAATCCACTTCCTACTGGGAGAAATGGATTTTACTTCAAGGATCTTGGGAAGGTTAAGTTCAGTTTCTGTAAAACCCTCATCACTTGATTCCCAGTAGTCGTTATTGTGCAAGAGGTTAATCTGATGGATGAAATATTCGAACTTAAGGTTTTCCATAGTTTGGTAAGAGAAATCTTGTGCTTCATCTAAGGTTGAGGGTTCCCGATGCTTAAGGGTGAACTGAAAAATTCTTTCCAAAGAGTTCAAGTAATGCTGGAGAATGGCCTCCTCTAAGCTAAGGTTGGTTCAGAGTTTCTTAAGGAGTAGATTGAATCTATCATTGAAATCCCTAATTCTTTTGTTGGATTCTTTGCAAATATTGATGTATTGAAAGTAAAAGGATTGTGCATTTTCTTGTTTACACCACCTTATTTTGAAAACTTGTTCTAGATCTTCAGGAGTTTTTATGCTTCCTTTTGGGAGAATATCAATCCAGGTTTTGGCATCCCCAGTGAGAGAGATTGAAAAGAGACTCATAAAGACATCAGGGTATTCTTGATCAATTTGATGAAACTTAAAAATTTCACAAAACTAGGTCTAATGCGAGTTACCAGAGGATACTTCTTTTCCTGAAAAACTTGGTATCCATGAATCGACCCCTTTGGGTAGGTCATGTTATCCCCCTTGGGTGTTAGCTAGGTCAAATGAAACAAATATTTCTTGGTGAGACAATTTAGGAGAACTTGGAGAAGTAACAGGGTTTGTAGGGGTAATGGAGACCACAGTAAAAAGGGGTAAGTACTGATGTCCTCTACGGGTCGTCATTTGTGGAGTCGTCGGATAATTTTCTTTGAAATTATCAAAAGATAAGGGAAATCACCCTTAGTGGAGTCACCAAGAAATATTTTAAGATAGAGGCTCTTGAGGAAAGGCTCACTAAAAAGTGTCATCTTTTAGGAGAATTGACTCAGTGTTCCCCAGCAATGGTGCCAAAATGTTATCGTACAGTTTGTACTTGGAAGTAAAGGAAAGGTGAAAGAAGGGAAAACTAGTGAAATTGAGACTATCCTACCACTGTCACCTTGATAGGATAACTCTTTTTGTTTAGGGTGGTAGGCCTAGGGGAGACGTCCCCGACTACTTGGGGTTTTGAGAAGGCAAAGGCTTATGCATAAGTTAAAGTTCCCCCCCTCACAAGTCACCACCGATCAGAAATTTTGGCTAAACAACCAATAAAGAAAATGATAACCATAAGTACAGATGATAACCAAAAGTGTACCTTCCCGAGATAAAGCAACAAGAAAAACTATACATGTGCAAGATCACTTGCTTGGTTAGCACTTCATATAATCAAAAAATTTCTGATATAAATCAATTGATAGATAATGTTGATGAAGCAAATCAATGATGTAAAATAACAATGATTACAATATATTTACTTCACAATAAATGATAAAGAAGATTCAAAATGAGCAATAACGATTTGTCATCAATGTCAAATACTAACAGTTATTAGAAGCAATGACTAGCCAATCTTTCAACTTGCTCAAACAAGGGGTTAAATGCTGCAAAGTATAAGTATAACTCAAATGAATAAAATCAACATTAGGGTTAGTAAGTTAATATAGTATAGGGTTAGAATATGTTAGTGATTGTTTCAGACTATTTGAAAGTTGTGATCAAAATCACTCAAATACAACGTGTTATCACTGAAATTTCATCCGCAAATGGTTACAAGAATCCAGCATCTCCAAACAGCTATTAAGTTCACCCATGGACCAAAATTACCAAAACCGCATTTCCAAAAGGTCCAAAACTATACAACCAGTTATAAAATCTAGATGCGCTATGACTATATAGGGAGCGTGCACACATGCACCATCAAGAAACACTGGAAAAGCGCACATGCGCACGATGCACGACTGTGGATGCTAAAAGTTGCTCACACTTGAGAACGATGCATTTATGATGGTGGTCGGCCTCCCACCCAGTTTTGGTTCAGATTCCAAGTCAATTTGACATCCAAATATTGGTTGAATCCGGCTAGGTGGATGGTCAAATACCTAAAGGTGCCCTAAACAGCCCCTTGTTCACAGTAAAAGTTGGTTGCATAATACCTCAAAGTTGTGATATAAAAAGAGGCCATGGGTGCACTACATCTTCAAAAAATTCATTTGTAAGGTTATGTTGCTTCTATTCTCTTGGGAAATCCTCTTTTCTCATTAAGAGCTTACTAGCACCATTCCATTTGGGCTATTCACGTCACCTTTTGAGTAAATTAGCTTGAGATTATTTCACCATTTCTTTCAAGTTTTCAAGTTGTAAGAAGAGCTCAATATTGGGGGTCCAAGAGCTCTCCCTTGGAGGAAGAAGGGATCCAAAGTCTCCTTTTCTGCTTGGTGTTTTCTTTTCACTAATACAATCCTTTCCATTGGTGACATGAGTCTTGTTTGTTTCTTATTCTTATGTCCTTATGGACTATAGTTTAATTGTTTTTATCATTCCTAGTTTAATTCTTAGCTTAGTCTTTTATGTTTTATTCTTATAACCCTTTCCTTTACTATTGTCTTTCTTAGCTAACCCAACTAAGCTTTTAATCACCTCTATTTTGCTCATTTAGGTGACAAAAGAGGTGCAATAGGTTGGTGACTCCACTGGGGAAAGGTATTAATTTCCTGCCCCATTTGGGTTATTTTATCTCTTCCTTTTGTTTATTTAACCTGTAGGTACCATAACCGCCCCAAGCTGACCTACAGGAAGCCAAATTCAAAGATGAGTTGAAGGAATTTCATCCAAAATTTTCTTCACGGCCATGTGACAGTTGTGCGAGGGTTTATCGACCCCTATTCATGCATTGTGTGCACGTGCACCCAAATCACTGTATTACTCAACGCCTTCTGTGCACCTGTGCCCATCAAACTCTTCTAGTTCGTGCATTGGCACTCAAAGTGCCTCTGTCTAGTCTAAGACCCACGCACCTATGTAGAAAAATACACATTGTAATCTTTTTATGATCAGTGGAGGGCCCATAGCCTTCTGAAAGTTGATTCCATGTAGGTTGTAATCTGCACTACACTTGCATCACCTCTCCATATAAAGGGATTAGTCAAAACACATAGGCACTTAGGGGTAAAATCATAACTTTTCCTCATTTTTGTTGTTTTTCCACATGGATGGCTTGCTTTGACTAAAATTTAAGTTGGAATCATTTTACATAACATATAAAACTTGCAATGGGACCAGAAATTGGATATCAATCGTTGAGTATGCTCTTTTCTCGCACTTCAAAGTGATCTTGAGAATCAGAAAGAGGTTGTAGGACAATTTCATCTCCCTCAAAAAGACAAAATCTTTAGGAGAGGACAACAACCCCCTCAGGACTCCTCTTAGTTTATTTTTCAAAGCACATCTTAAGATTGTAATGAGCCCATACATGCCTACATACTACAAAGATAGGATAGTGTTGAAATTTACTTTCTTATATTAAATCACTAGGGACGTTTAAAGGTTTTTGTAACGGGCCCATACATGCCCACATGTTCACAATCTAGGATAGTTTCAAATATTTCTTAGATTAAATCACATTTAGGGAGTTAAAGGAATAGTAAAGGACCCACATGTCCACATGCTAGTTTCCTAGGGACTTTAAAATTCTGCAAGGTTGTACCAACGACATTTAGTTAATTAGGTAATAAAAGACTTGTAAGGACCAAGCAAAGCCCACATGCAGTAAGGTGACACCTAATTTATTAAAACTTGGCACACTTACACTTGTTCACACACAAGATCACCAATCACTCATATAGTTTAATATAGAAGTTGTGGAGGTCAAAGTAAGTTTTCTCCAATGGGATTCTGAAAACACCCCACCCTTTTCTTGACAAAACTATCCACTCCCATTTAATTTCAATGAGGTTGGTTCACACCCCCAATCGCTCACACAAACACATATAAAATTTTCTAAAAACTCACTAATTTTTCCTCCACATAAGGTGCCAAAATAAAAAATTTTAGTCTACGTAGGATCTCAGGGATAGGTATCCAAATAACTCCCCATTATCTGGTTCTCACATTTTCAAAACAATAGAATTTGTCAAATAGGGAAATTTAAATCCTCCAAGTCAAGTGTTCCCAACACCATAAGGCAGGGACATACCCATGAAGGTTTGAAGGCCAAGGTCCAGTTGTTCTGTGCATCCCCCCTTGAGGCATCCACCTCTTGGACAGGATCCACCCCGTGACCCATTTCTTAGGCCGAAAATCTAAATGTTGCACTTTGACTGAGGTACCTAGTGACCAAACTTTAGGACATCTACCCAGGTGGAAATTTTGGGCTACAATTGCACCTAAATCAGATTTTGTGTGGCTATTGGGAAATATTGCCAGTTCTTTCAGGATCATTTTCACAACACAATCCATACTTCCCATTTCCTGGCCCTCCACAATGTTAAGGTCCTAACCCGCACATAGGTAGATTAATGTATTCGGATGTAATAAAGGTCAATATTAATAAGACCTTTCAATAAAATAGAATAAGGCGGATGTAAGAAGACAATGGCTCGATGTAATAAAGGTCAATAATAAGACCTTTCAATAAATAGAATATATGGATGTAAGAAGATTCCATAGAAGCCTCCGCTTCTAGAAGGATCTTCCTCTAGATGCTTCTTTTAGTAGTAATAGGAGTCGAGGGTATGAGAACCCCAGCTTCGATATTATTAACAGTACGCCGATTGGAGGTTGCCCTCTAAGAGGCCTGCAGGAACATTGCTATCCTAATCAAGTGCTATTTCGCTCAAGTGCTATTTCGCTATTTCAGATATCATTTCTCGTAGTATTGTAAAGATCATGCCGATATTTCATCGCTATTTTGCTATTTCTAGCATTTCGTTTTTGTTCCGCATATTTTATATATCCGGTATCTTGCAGTGTATCGAAAGTTCTCTTATGCAAATTGTGGGTATTTTTCGGTAGAGACGTACCCTGCCTTTGCCACGTAGACTGGTCGTTACGCGATAAACCCATGTGGGATTCATACACGCCAGAAATACAAGTGGTTCTTGCGCACGCTTGTTGGCCACCTTGTAACCTCGTTGGTACCGCCACTGAAAGTGGTAGCGATCGTGACAAAGACTGTGGGTAATGTGACCGGCCTAGATTTCCGGGAAGCCCTCTCAGAATTAAACTTCATCTACCACGGATCATTATATAGTCACCGAACAAGACTCTGGGAAGATACTTATACCCGGGTAGTCTGGTAGTATGGTTAAGGGTACGGCCTATCCTCCTTAGTTAGTGCCTCGAGATATTGGGTCGAGTACTACTGCTGGACCCTCGCATCGGAGTATCAGAGAGTTATAGCACAGGCAAACCCTTGTCTCAGAACCTCCTTTGAATACCTAATCCTTGGGGAATATAAACAGCAATTTAAATAAGTTATACCGGCGAGATCTATAAACCCGAAACTGTATTCGGCTGCTATAAATACCGTCTGTAATTTGGGATTTCAAAGACAAGATTCTTCGCACTAAAGCATAACCTCAGTACCAGAAAAAAAAAAGTATAATTTTTTTACCATTATTTGAGACTCATTCCATTAGATCATCTCTTCGCCCCTCATCACTTTCCCTCATATCATTTTTTCTGCAAAAAATTTTGACCTACCTACGTCTCTTTTCGCAATATCCATTTTTTCACCATTATTTGAGAGACCTCTTCCATTAGACTCATCTCTTCACCTTATCACTTATCCATATCATTTTTCTCAAGCAGTGCTCTCTCGACTCCCAATTCAGCCCTTTTCAGCCAATTGCCATCATGGCCCATACCTCGTGAACCAAGAACTAGAGTCCTCGCCTCAACACCTTCGTAACATGGTTTCATTTGAGACCCAACAAGGCGTAACAACTCATCAAGTACTATTGCCTCCTCGTGATGCCTCCATGAATGCATCAGTTCAGAATAAAAATCTCGCAATGGCGAAGTCAAAAATGAACTTGAATATATCGTTGTAGCACTCTACACCAAAATCAAAATCCCTTCGAGCGATGATGTACCAAAAAGAAATGAAGGTGAAACTCTTCCATTCCTTTTCTCAACCACATCACTTTCAAAGGACATACGCCTTCCGCAGGTGAATGTAAACAAATTTGATGGCTCAAATCACACTAGTTGGGTCACAATGGAATGACATTCTCTACAACATTACGATGACTCGCCAAACTTCTGTGATAGTTCTTATCTTGATCAAGAACGCTGGCAATGGTGGCAATGGAGAAAGCTTCCCATCAAGGATATATTAAGCTGACTCAATTTGTTAAGCCGAAAGCTTTATGAACGCTGATTACTCCATATCAACCATTTGGGCCGCTTTTGACCAAATTGAAGCACCGCAATGAAGATTTCATAGCTGCATTTGAGCTGCCCTGCTTTCAACAGAGGGGTATGATCGATGCCTTCAGTGCTTCATCGCTGGCCTTATGATAAGAGTTCCATGTCCTCATGTGGCTCTAATTCCCACGACTGGGTGGAGGCTACCAAAAAGCCAAGAAGCACAACAAATTGTTTCCTCTCAAACCGAAGTTTCCTTTTTCCCGCGACTAAACCAACAAACCCCACTACTCCCTCCTCGCTTCCTGTAACCAAAAACTGACCTGCTGAAATGAATAAAGATAACTCAAAGGCTCTGTTATAATCAGGATGAAAAATATTTCCTGTGCCACAAATGTAAGGAACAAAATCTCTTTATGGCCATCTCTCAGGATATTCAAGAAGACGCTGACGACACTTCCCTCGCCCCCTAATCACCCGAGACTTCTCCGGGAATAAACCCTCCTTCCTAATTCTCCCCGCAGAAGAACCCATCATTTCCTCAATGCTCTCACCGCTTCTCTCCTTCACAAACTCTCAAGCTAATCGCATATCGCTAACGGGTAAGTAATCATCTTGGTTGATAATGGCAACACCCACAACTTTATTTCATATCGCCAGACGCTTCAAGAAACCCACTGCTATATCCATGCTATTAATAATTTCCAAATCATGATTGCCAATGGGGCTCTATGAAATGGAGGGCGCTGTGAAAATGTAGCTCAACAGCTACTACAACCTCAAATCTCATATGTTTGCTATTGACATGGAGGTTGTGATTGTGTTGGGTGTCGAATGGCTCAACCTTGGGTCCCATTCTCATGGACCTTCAAAATTTAACCATGCACTTGACCATGCCACAAACATAAATTTCAAGGCATCACCTGGCTCTCCGGAATCATCGGGCCATCGCATGGAGAAATTGCTCAAAAAGGCTGGTTCTAAAAGTCATAGCCCAACTCCATGCCATTCAAGCCACCGAGATCCCACCCGGTGTCTCAAGACCTCCAAGCCATCATCTTGTCTAAACATCAAACAAGATTTCTCCACTCCCTGCTGACTTCCTCCTTCTCATGTGTTCATGATCATTCCATTCCCTTGTCCCTGGCCTTCCCCCAACATACGCCCATATCGCCACCCCTTTGCCCGTAAAATGAAATTGAAAATGGTCGAGGAACTCCTTATAGCCGGAGTCATCCGTCCTAGCAAGAGTCCTTACTCCTCTCCGGCCGCCATGGTCTTAAAGAAAAGAAGGTTCTGGCGATGTGTCCTCACTTTCCGGGCTCTCAATAAACTCAACATCAAACAGACAAATTTCATTCGCCAATATGACCTCCCGGATGAACCGAAAGTGGTGCCCAATTCTTCAACAAACTGGATTCCGCTATCACCAGATCCGTGATGAAAGAGTCCTATATTCTAAGACTACCAAAGACCTAAGGAGGGCCACTACTTAATTTTTTGGTCATGTCTTTGGGTTGTGTAACGCTTCTCCACCTTTCTCGTGAGCCTCAAGAACCATGTATTTCGTCCTTTCTTCATTTGTCCTAGTTTTTTTTGACTTATATCCCTCATATATAGCAAGACATGGAAAGACCCGACCACCATGTGGATAAGTCCACCACTGCCAAGACTTTTCCTCAAATGTACCAATGTGCTTTGGTGTCCAAGTCAATACTTGGGTCATCTAGTGGGCAAGTGATGGTCTCAGACCCACAAAGATTGAAGCCATGCAAGATTAGCCACACCCTAAGACTCTCAAAAGCTCAAGCAGGGATTTTTGGGCCTCACAGATATTATCAAGAATTGTCAAGAACTATGGAAAGATTGCAAGACTGACGGCCTCCTCTAAGAAGAACTCTACTTGACCCCAAACAACATCAAGCTTTTCAAACTTTGTAAATGATGCACATGGCACCATCTCTGCTCTGCTTCCTCATTTCACAAAGACATTTGTGTTGGAATGCTTAATGATCGTGTGGAAAGGAATTGAGCCGCCCCTTATGCAAGAGGGCTCACCTTTGGCTCATTTACAAAACAACTCACCAAAGAATCTGCGAAAACCTATTTATGAAAAAGAGGTTGGCCATTCTGCATGCATTGAATTATGGCGTCCCCATTCTTTGGGGCAACGATTCCAGACATACGATCATCAAAGCCTCAACATTTCCAAACAACGATTTCCTGTGAGCAACAAAAATGGGTCACTAAGCTCTTGGCTATGATTATGAGATACTTACAAGAAGGCAAAAGACAATGTAGTGGCGATGCACTGTCCCGAAAATATCAAGAAGAAGGATATCTTTTTTCTCTTTCATTCATTGTACTGTAGTGGTTACAAGTCGCACCAAGAATGGTCGTGAAGACCCTCAAAGTTTCTAGATTCAATTCAAAGAATCAAGAACAAGGCACAAGCTCCTGTGGTACTCTTATTTTAGGATGAGCTTCATACAAAGGTCGCTTGTATTTAAGTAAACAATCCAAGCCTGTAATCCATCAGATCAGTTCGAGCTTCATGCTACACCCACAAATAGCACCTGTGGTTCAATAAACATATGACGTGAAGAACGCTCCTTTTTCCGATGGCATGAAACAGACATCCATCGCTTAGGGTTTAATGTGAGGTATGCCAACGCAAAAAAGGGAGAAACAATAAAAATTCCGTGCACACTCCAACCGCCTAATTTCCTGATATTTGGAAGGATATTCTATGGATTTTATTACAGGTTTGTTCAAATTAGGGAATAAATCCCATTAATGGTAGGTCGACTTCTCCAAGTATGCCCATTTTGTGCTCTTCCCACCCATTTATCGTGATCTACGGTGGCCCAACTTTTTCATGGATCAGGTCTTCAAGCCTAGCGGCCAAAATCTATTGTTTCGGATCGAGACCCAACTTTCACAAGCAATTTTTGCAAGAACTCTTTAAGTTACAAGGCACAATTGCATTCCCACCAAATTATCATCCCTGCACAGATGGTCAAACAGAAGTCGCCAACAAGTGTTTGGAAACCTATCTCGAGGTGCTTTGCATCGAAAACAACACCAAGGCCTAATGGTTACCAATGGTGGTACAACACTACATACCATACGCCCACTTATTTATTCTTTTGAAGCAGCTTTATGACGTAGGCTTCCGGCCGGGCTTTTCCTACTTACTGTACCGGCTGTCCAAAGAATGACTGACACACTTACAACCGAGCAGATATCCTTCAGACTCTTTTAAAGAGAACTTTGGGTCATGGGCCTGCAATGTAATGAAGTTAGCGTGATCAAGGTCGCCTGAATCTACAATTTCAGGAAGGAGATCGTGTGTTTTCATACATAACCATATAAGCAAACTTCCTCAAGGACTGCTAATGGGTTAGCACACAAATTTTACGGCCCTTACACAATTCTAAAGCGGGACAAGTTGCATATCATTAGCTCTGCCCGCCTACTAAGCTAAGACCAAGTTTTCATGTCTCTCGCTTGAAGAAGGTGATTGGAACAGTGCCAACTTCAAACCAACCTTCCAGTGAATTAGCGTAGTTGGATCCATTTGGCTACAACCGTAAGCAGTTTTGGACCAGAGGGAGTCAGCCACGTCAGCCAACCATCAAGGAAGTGCTCGTAAAGTGGAAATATATGACTCCAACAAATTCCACTTGGGAACCAAATTTTACCATTCTCATTAGCTCTACATCTCAAGCCTTGAGGACAAGAGCTTTTATGGACATGTTAAGGTCCTAACCCGCATAGGTAGATTAATGTATTCGATGTAATAAAGGTCATATTAATAAGACCTTTCTTAACAAATAGAATAAGGTGGATGTAAGACCTAATAGAAGCTTCTCCGCTTCTAGAAGGATCTTCCTAGATGTTTCTTTTAGTATAAATAGGAGTCGAGGGTATGAACCCTAGCTTGGATATTATTGTAACAGAGCTACCGCTTCATTGAGGTTGCCCTCGAAGAGGCCTCGGGAATTATCATGATCCTAATCAAGTGCTATTTCACTCGCGTTATTTCATGCTATTTTCGTATATCATTTCGTAATAGAAGATCATGCCGATATTTCTACCGTTATTCTCGTTATTTCTAGTATTTCTGCTTCTGCTTCGTGATATTTTTTATATCTGGTATCTTGCACACAACCCATGGCTCCACCATAATGACATCCACACGATGGGGTTAATTTATTCAACCTCTCCCATTCAGCAATATCAAAATTTTGAACTACTAATGAAAATCCATCCCATCAATCCAACAATGCCATGAAAGAGGAAAAATCTGAATAATAATAATCCCAACTAGGAGGAAACCAACCAACTATTATTGGATAAATTCCAGAGGTGCTAAAACTAACTCCATCTCCCTAGATCCACCTATATCTAGAACAAAAACATAACATGACGATTTCTTTAAGTTTTAGATATTGAATTTACTAACTAAAGAGGATAGGTGACATACCATTTAAACGTCAGCTTCCTCTTTCCATCACCATCTCATTCCATTCCAACACTCATACAATGATGAACCTGCAAAATAATGCAACTTGAAGATAGTATATAACCATAGACAGAATTGATCAGATTATATTAGATAACCGCGGGCCCTGATGTCGTAAGGTCTCTTCCAACTGCCCTTCATTCCCACACACTTCCACTCCAAAAATTATGAGATACGATTTGAGTATTTCATCTGCACCATTCACAAAATGGCTCATCTAGCCAAGCTAACAATCTCCAAAGCTCAATCCAACTAAGATAATCCCAAAATCTAAGCTCAAAAGCTAAATCTAACTTTCTCCATGAGAGTCTTCCTTTTATAAGTTGAAGAGGATAAGGTGAGGAGGTTAGGATGATCCCACTAAATCATGAAAGTGAGTAAGATCCAAACCGTTCGGATGCCACCTCACCATGGATGTTTCTCCTTCTAGAAGCATCGAGAAGATGCTCGTTTTTTCCACGTATGATCATTTTCACACCCTTCTTATAGAGCAACCTATGAACCTGTCGCAACCCAACTATGGTGCATCCTACAAGAATCAGGCATTCTCGCACCCTAGTCATAGTGCAACATGCGAAAATCATCTTTAATAGGGTTTTCATAAAGGAAAATGCAACTTCTTTTCTTAGGAAAAGTTCTTCTCCGTTCTTTCTTCAGGAACTCAGGCCACTGACCCCTCTGAAGACTACAGACAGGTTTACATCATTAATGGTCATAGGGATGATGAAAATAATGTGTAAGAGAGAGCCCCCCAAAGTATGAAGTTAGAGCAAAGTGACAGCTGAAATACTTTGTCGAGTGTGAGTAGGGAACAAGGAACAGTCAGTCGAAAACCTGCCAACAAACAAGGAAATACGGTACAATAATATATCATCACTGAGGTAGGAATTCCCATACTTAGAATACAAATGACTCAGAGCATAAATGTTGACATGTGAAGATCCATGTCAAGTAAGACAGGTCA
>SNQJ01S0161092.1:21845-38916 GCA_010110895.2 Picea sitchensis | reverse complement strand
TTTTGCCTTTGTTCCCTCTTAAACTTCTTCTTGTCTTCCCAAGATTTTTGGAATGTAGGCTTCTCTTTTTATTGATCATATAAGCATGTTTCTCTCCTTATGGTTTCTTCCATAGTTTTAGTATCATCATATGGGATCTTGTCACTGATGGAAGATGACAGCCCACTCAGATACTTTGAATCTTAACTGTCTCATCCTTTATGAAGGGAACATACTTCAACAACTCCAAGAATCTTCTTTCATACTCATCAATGAGCAGACTTTCCATCTTGATTTCAAAGAACTCTTTCATTTTCTTGTCATAATACCTCTTAGTTAGGTACTTCCTTTCAAAATGTCTCTTGAATTCCCTCCATGTAAAATTATTCTCTATGACATGTTGTACTTGCACAATTTGATCCCACCATACATATGCCTTCCCTTTGAGTTGATATATGGAAATTCTTCCTTACACATGAGAAGAATAATTATGCAATTGAAAATACTTTCTCATGCCCAACAGTGATGTCTTTGCCTCTTAATCCTTCTTGTGCTCCCCATCAAACATAGGAGGTTTGATTTTGTTAATTTCCCCTCATAGCTCATCTTCTCTAGACCTCTCATGCTTCCTAACAGGGGATGGACTTGAGCTACTGTGTGCTCTCTTATTGGAATGCCTCGGGGAGTGTTGGTGTTGCTGGCTAATACTTCTTGTTCTTCTGGGAATTCCTGATTTTCTTGAGCCACTCTCCTTATCCAATTTATTTTATATTCTTTCCAGGCTCTACATCAACGTCATGTTGAATTCTCCCTATTGCTCTGTGGATTTCATGATATTTTTGTTATTTTCTCGGTGAGTTTGTACATCTTTATGCAATTTTTTAATGATTTTCTTCATGTTCTCTTCTTTATCTATATCTTCTCCATGCCCATTGGAGTTTGATCCTTCGACTCGTAAATGGACATCCATTCCCCTGACTTCATCCTCGAAACTATAAGAATCCTATGCCTCCTTCATGCTATGCTCGGTTTGGCTCGTCAATTCTTAACTCTGCAAAAATGTGCAGTCAACCTGATTTTTGTGAGGGTATCCGTCTTTAATAATTTTCCATAGGAACTTAAACAATTTGATTCAACAAAATATTAGTAGAATCCATTTTTGGTGGGTCTGCGTCAATCAAGAATCCCCATGATTCTATTTCTAAGCCTCGTTCTATGCTATAACAATTCGACATTCGGCGCTAGCCTATTTTCTCCAGCCCTTGGTTCGCATGTGACCATGGCTGTGACCCAGCGATTATGATTTTGGCACTTATATGGAACCCTGAAACTTCAGGCTCTGGGCTTCGACGGATTTCAAAGAACATCACAACAATTCTCTCGAAGTGTCGTATTGGTGAACTCACAAAGTAGGGTGGATCAACAGTCCACATCTCCTAGCATCCAACGACTGATACTCGCTATAGAACTCCAAGATTCGGGTTTCTAGTACGTTGGAGCTTCGGGTTTAAGGACTTTGGAGCTTCGGGGCTATGGGACTTCAGATGATTCCACCTTTTCTCAACCCAAAACTCCCAAACCATGAGTCTCTGCGTACTTCCACGTTACCCTAGTGATGTCATCGTGTCACTTTACTTCGGTGTAACGGAACTTCAGGGTTTCTTCCTCCCATTCCATCACGAGCCATTTCTTCCGTAGTGTCCAATGTCCAGACTTCACCCTCTGGTGGCACGCGTCCACTGGGGCCCACAGTTTCCGTGCTTGAACTAAAAGATACCGAAAAGTCACATCAAACTTTATAGTTTTCAAATTGTGGGGACATGGTTCGACAGTTTTGGAGTAACCCGCTAATCATTCCACAATTGTCCCCATGATGACACGTACCTCTTCTGGAGAATTGTGGTTTGGATTGCGGGACCGCCTTGTATAATTATCTGTCGTGCATCTTTGATATTTGCAATGCCTCCCGACCCTCGATCTTGATAGATCATGGCCAAGTTAATGCGGGCTTGATCCAACTAACTTCTTCACCAATTTTGACTACCTTGTGCCACCTCCAGGAGCGCTACATGGTAGGACACACGAAGCTAACACGTGGTCCAATTATGCGGGTGATAATCTCACATTCTAACTGCATTTCAATCTTACAAGGTTCTGAACTCACTACCACGTGGCACACATCCCATGTGTCCACGTCATCCTTAGTGACATCAACGGGCCACGTTGCTTCAAGACTTTGGGATTCGGAAGATTTCAGATTTACATACCCCATTTCTCCCGAACATCGAACTCTCAAACTTTCTTACCTTCTGCTCTTGGCTTATCCCTACGGTTCTTATCCATCCTTCGTCAAATCCAATGGTAAACACTCCCCCCCCCCGGATCTACAATGTATATCCTCTTCAAGACTTTGTAACTTCGGCTTTCACCCTTTCTTATCTATTACAGATAAGCTTCGTTGAAGTCACGAAGTCCAAAGTACTTAGGGTTAATATTCATGCACCTTTCTCCAGATATGACGGTTTTGAAGGGGTCTCCTTCTCTCGAACAAATCCCACATCCCAACTTCAAACCTTGCGGTTCCAAACCCAGGGTTACTACAGTCTCTTTTCTCTACCACCATTCCATAAACCGTTATATCTCCTAAGTTTTGGGCACTTTAATTGTCTAATTGAATGGAAAATCAAAGTGTTCAATATAGATTGTAAACCCAGGGAAGTCTGTTATTTAAAGATAATTCTGCATAGTTTATGCTATATTATGAAAGCATCTCTAATCTAATTGTAGTAGGGAAGTTCTTTTTTTAACAAAACAAACAAACACTATTGCTAACACAATTGTGTTGATACAGCTGGAGTGTTATAGACTTAAAATCATAATTCCAATCTAAACTGATGAATATACAAAAACCATGAATTGCCTACCTTAATCTAACTTTCTAATTTACTTTTGTAGGAAGAAATTCTATACTATTGCGGAAGGGAAATCTACTTATTGCAAGAAGCTACTTCACACTTTTAATTATCCAAAACAAGATTTTAACCTAATGCAGAAAAAGGAAAAGCAGTTCTCCAACCATGTTCAGCAACTGACTTCTAATTCTCATGAGACAAGTTTATGCACATTTACAAAGAAGGAAATAAACTGTAACAACAATTGTATTCATAAATATCTAATAGTTAAACCATTTGCAATGAAAACGACTAAATCTAGAATTCAAAATAGAGGGGAATTGGTGAGGAAGGTGGGCCCTTTCCTTCTCACTGAATCCACTCAAATAGATAGGTTATAGTCTGCTAAAGAAATTCAATCCACTTCTTCATTTAATTGCCAAAAAGATGTCTGTGTACAATAATCGCTACTTTCTTCAGTTCAAGGAAAAAGACTAACAACCCTTTACATTACAAAATCTCTTCTATTTAAAGTCAGAGTCGTTCAGTGTTCAAAAACAGAAAAGTCTTGAGAATCCTCGATTCTCAGGCTGTTTATTAGATATCATTAATACAAAATCTTGAATTCTCCTTCATCAACATCATGAGACAACATTCTAATCAGTAGGTGTTGCAGCAGTCGTATCACAATAGGACTGGTGGCGTCTGTTGTAATAGCTTCTGAAATTAACAAGCTTATGTCATAGCAGTTGTGTGACAATTTCCAGGATTGATGGGCATCTGTTGCAGAAACCATGTAACAACTTCCAGGATTGGCGCATAGCTGTAACAACAGCGAGTTTCTCGAAGTCGGCTGTTCTAACATTTTGATGATTAGTTAAATCATTTCATGGGTAAAATATGTGAATGTTATCAATCAAACATGCTAAGTAAATGAAAATATAAAAGCAAGATGAATAGTTCATAACTTGGGAAAAAGGGTCTCGGTGCTTGTTATAATAGTCATTTAGATTAGGAATGAGAAGGTTGAATGATCAAAACGGGTAGTGAAAAAGGGACATTTCAGGGTCCTAACATACCCCCCAACTGAAGACATTACATGTCCTCATGTAAAACACATTCAAACCTTACTTTGTAGCTGAAGTAGATCAGTATCTCCTCCAGTGCAAAATTGTTAAGAGAAATTTCTAAGTGTCGGTAATGAAGAATGTTGTGTCAAAAAGAAAATCTATTGTGTCAACAATCTGTTTGGGTTTCTTTATTCTTGAGAACATGATCAGTTTGAGTTGCTCGAGCAACAACTCATGAAGGAAAAAAAGGTTCTTGTTTGCAAGATTCTGGGATACCAGGAGCTGATTTATGACGTTGATATCTCCTCTGTTTCATGGATTTTTGTGTAGTAGGAAGTCCATGTTCAGTCTTGATTGATACATTTGTTGGTCCTATAGTGACTGGAACTTTGACTACCTCATATCCTGCCTCATAGTAAATGTTGCCACACTCAAAACACATGAGTTCTTTGTCTCTGCCCATAACAACTTTTGTTAATGCTAGGATGTCCAAGGTTATACCTTCTGGATTCTTCTATCGAACAACTGCCACTTCCTTTTTCAGGGTCTTTAACTCTTTTTATAGGTTATTATTTTCCATTACTAGTGCAGTGATCCTAGAATTTTTTGTATTATTGATCTTTTTCTCTATTTGGGAAAATAATTGGGCAAGTGGCACATCCTCATCATGCTGTGGAGCGGGTTCTTGTGTAACAATTGTGGCTGTCAGGACTGGTTCTTATGGAGCAGACTCGACATGGAAAGTTGGTTCTAATATTACTGGCTCTGGTGGGACAAGCTTCTGTGGAGAAGTTGGTTCTTGTGTAACCGTTGTATCTGTCAGGATTGGTTCTTGTGGATCATTATCAACGTGGATAGTTGATTCTTGTAGAACTGTCCCTGCATCAACCATAGGGGATAGTGGATGAAGAATAAGAAAAACCTGCTCCATATCTTGCCTTCCAATTGCAGCTTCGAAAGACCTGGTGGACCTGGTTTTTTGTCCTGGGTAAACTAGAAACAAAAGTAGTGGTTTTATTCTTCGTTGCTGGAGGAGGAACAGGGTGATCTTCCTCAAGCACACAAGGAGGATATTTTGGTATACTGGGGTCTGCGATGATTTGAATATCGTCAACAGACATAGGATGCACATAATCATCAAGCAACACCGATGATTATGCTGCAATTGAGTACATTCATTTTGAAAGGAGAAGATAGTTTCCTGCAGTTCTGGGCATAAAGTAAAACCTGGTATTTTTACCACTATAGAATTCTCTATCGCAGCAGCCAAAGGGCTTTGATTTTTTGTCGATCCAATTTGGTCAAGGGCTTTCCGATGTTTTCCTTTGAATGGACAATTCCTTTTCTGTGAAGTTGCACAGGTAATGATAGTAGGTTCTTGATTGGATGTAGTAGCAATAGGAGTGTTCTATGTGATTGTTGGTGCCACAACAGAGGGGGTAAGCGGTCTTGATGTTAAAGTGGACCGTGTTATTATTGTTCTCTTTTTAGGTAATGCAGAGGTAAGAGAAAGGGTTTTCTTGTTAGAGGCAGGGGGTAGGATTTCAATAATCGGTGTAGCAGCCAAGTGTTGTGATTGTGGTCGAGCGGTTGGCTCTTCATCTATTTGTTTGTCCACAACTACAAGATGTTGTAATTCAAACTCGTTGAGGCTTGTCTGTCTAGTGCCAGGATGGCTTCAGGTTATACGATTTCTTTTCTGAGTCGTCTTACGGACAACGACAGTAGGGGTTTGGACTGTTGTTACAGCCAAGGGTAGAGGCTCTAGAAGAGGTCTATGTGTTGCATTGTTAAGGACTGGTACAATTCTTTCTGGATTTACAGACTGTGGCTAGTTTGCTGCAGCAGGTAATGGGTTATTGGAAATTCCCATACCTATGCGAATTAATAGGCCGATGAGTCTGTGATTAGAAAAGTAGTTATTGGGGCTCTTGGATTATTTTACAAAACGGGCCATGTTATGCAATGAATGTAGGAGAAAATAAGGAATGTTTATCAATTTATGATGTCACAGATGTGATAATAAGATGAAATCAGAAAAATAAACAAATTGATATCGGCCTTCATAGGTAATGTACCTTTTTATAAATTCTACGACTTTCCTCCATGGCTCTGGTAAGGAATTGATGTCTACACCTCTTCCCTTGGTCTGAACTTGCTCATTATTGATGAGGAACCCCTTTTGTGGATCTGGAAGATGTGTTTTTCTGTTAAACCATCGGTCTCCTGTTCTTGGCAACCCTATTACAGCAGCAATGCTTGCTTTTGTTACTGGAATCCTTACCCCATTCACCATTGAATACCCTTCAGTAAGATTTTGACTAAACTCCAATACCTCATCCTCACTAAACTCTTTCAACTTCTTGAAATATGATATCCAACTGGCCTGAATAAATATTTGGTAGGCCTCTGGGTGTAGCAGCAAACTATCCAGAGTTGCGGGTTCATATCTCACAGTTGATCCTCCCATGATGTTTCTTGAGAGTCTAACAGGCACGTAGGAGGATAAACTATCACTTAAATCAGAGACGCAATAATCTCAAACGTGGTTTGAAGAAAGAATACAGTGTCTTAGTTAAAATAAGTGTGGGTGGAAAGGTGGTGGAGGTGTGTATAAAATTTAGAATGAACGGCTAGATTTACGTTCCCCCCCCCAACTAAGTGGATTGGCTCCAGGTGTAACCGGTTAGTAAATAGGAAATCATGCTTTTATATCTTCATTACTTTAACACGTAGGATTAATCACGTACCTCAAATACTACCACACATAATGACGTATCGGAGTAACCGCACAATCCAACCGCCATCAGAATGGCATGTAATAGATGGCACGATGAAGGATCATGAGAGAAATGACAGCTTGTGTAGAGACGTAGTCCTTACTATAGTTAGCCAACTGGAAATCGCCGAATGTGAAGTCAAGTCATAATGAAGCAACACTTTCGGATAGAGAGCATCAGTATTGTCTAATTAGTGGTGTTGTTGCATGAAAGATTGGAGTGCTGGAGCAGTAGCATTAGAAAAAATAAAGAGTGAAGTGGCAAGAAAGAACAACAGTAATTAGCGTATCAGCAGGTTCTTTTTCAAAAATGTCGGAGGTAGGTGTAACAACATTGAAATCGTCCAACTTATCGGAAGAAGGTGTAACAGCATTGAAATCAGCCAATTTATTGGAAGAAGGTGTAACAGCATTGAAATCAGCCAATTTATTGGAAGAAGGTGTAACAGCATTGAAATCGACCAATTTATCAGAAGAAGGTGTAACAACATTGAAATCGACCAATTTATCGGAAGGTGTAACAACATTTAAATCGACCAATTTATCGAAAGGTGTAACAGCATTTAAATCAGCCAATTTATTGGAAGAAGGTGTAACAACATTGAAATCAGCCAAACACAACCTTACTTCATTTGTAGGAAGTTTTTCAACTTCCTTGAACTCATCGTTTCCTTCTGTTCATCAATCTACCTGCACACACATAATTGCCTGATACCTTTCAAAGCTTTATTAGCATAGTAAAGAAAATAGAAAAATTTCAACTAAAAACAGAGAAATGCAAATTTTGCTGAGATTATTTATATACAAAGTCTGAGCAAAAGAAGTCCTAAAGTTCAGAAGGGGAAGGAGAAAGCTCCTTTCCATTTAAGATTTGATAATCTGTATCAGTTGTACAACTATTTTTGAATTTTGTCTTGGACAGTGGACGCTGATACAGACGCAAGCGATGACCATTTGCATGTAACTGTGTATTGGATCCATCAATAGTAATCAACCAGACTGTCCCATTGGGAAAGACGATGTCTACCTAGTAAGGCCCTAGCCATCATGTACGTAGCTTACCTTGAAATTCATTAAAGAATGAATCATACAACAGAGCCCAATCTCCTTTCTGGAATAATTTCTTCTTAATGACTCGATCATGCCATTTTGTTCGTTGTTGTTGAATCACTGTGGTTTGATGAATGGAATCCAAACGCTTTTCATCAACCTCGTTGAGATTCTATAGTCTGGTTTTCTGTGACATAGTCAAATCGAGGTTGACTGTTGATGCAGTTCTTAAGGTTTTGATTTTGAATTCAATGGGAAAAGCAAGGCTTTTTCCATATACTAGCTCGTAAGGAGAAAAACTAGTTGTGATCCTCCAAGTAGTTTGGTAAGCCCATAGAGCTTCATGCAGTCTATTAGACCAATCCATACAATTTTCTCTCACTGTTTTAGTAAGAATGGTTTCGATATCTTTGTTGGTACTTTCCACTTGGCCATTGCCTTGTGGATGATATGGAGAAGCTATTCTATGTAAAACATGATATTTACTGAGTAAAGCTTCAAATGTATGTGATGTGAAAGGGGGTCCTCCATCAGTGACCAATTCTCTGGGAACACCAAACCTAACAAATATATCTTCAAACAAGAATGATAAGACAACCTCTTCTGACGCTCTGATAAGATCTTTTGCCTCCACCCACTTGGTCATGTAATCTGTACAGACCAATATATAGACTTTCTAATTGGAAGGTGGGTGAATGGGTCCTACAAAATCCATGGCCCATCTCTCAAAAGGCTCTAACATTACTTGAGACTTGAGCGACATCTCATCTCTGTGAGTTGGCTGACCCATGCATTGGCAACTGTCACAAGTTTGGATATACTTCTTGGCATCTTGAAATATGTTGGGCCACTAATAGCCCATCCTTAAAATTTTATGCCCAGTCCTTTTATCAGCAAAATGACCCCCACAAGGGCCATCATAGCAAGATTTCAATAGATTATAAACCTCATCATCCCTCACACATCTCCTGATTTCTTGGTCCAGGCCTGTGTAGAAGAGGTATCCTCCTATCCAACTGTACCTAGCACTCTTTTGAATAGTTTTCCTTCTTTCCCTAGGAGATAGATGTGGAGGTACCTTCCCTACAACTAGATAATTAGCAATGTATGCATACCAAGGTGAGTGAGAAGATACTGCAAACAAATGTTCATCAGGAAAGGAATCGTCTACAGGTGAATTATCATCATTTATATGTAATCTTGAGAGAAAATCAGCAACCACATTTTCTTTTCTTGGTCTATCCACTATAGTGATGTCAAATTCTTGTAGTAGTAACAACCATCTTGTCACTCAGGCATTAGTAATAGGTTTATTCATTAGATATTTAATGGTTGTATGATCAGTATGAATAAAAGTTGGGTAACCAGTTACATAATGCCTGAATTTATTGATTGCATATACTACTGCCAAGAATTCTCTTTCAGTAACTATGTAATTTAACCCAGCAGGAGCCATGTTCTTGCTGATATAGTAGATAGCGTAGGGTTCTTTGTCTTGTTGTTTCCCTAACACTTCCCCAATTGCAGTGTGTGAGGCATCTGAATAAATGTGAAAATGCAGATCCCAATTGGGCCCTCTTAAGATGGGAGTTGTGGACAATCTTTGTTTAAGATCTACAAAAGATAATTTGCAGTCGTCAGTCCAACGAAAGTTAACATCTTTTGTTAGTAAAAAAAAAATGGAGAGGCAAGTTTAGAGAAATTTTTAATGAATCTTCTATAATACCCAGCGTTCCCTAAAAAACTTCTTACCTCTTTCTGAGTTGATGGAGTTGGAATCTCCAAAATTACCTAGATTTTGGCTGGATCTACCTGAATCCCTGCATAAGAGATGAAGTGTCCCAGCACTACCCCTTTGTGCATCATCATATGACACTTTTCTGTACTTAAAGAAAGATGAGACTGTCTACATATTTTGAGCACTTTTTCCAGATTAGACAAAGCGTCTTCGAAATCAGTCCCATAAGGTGTAAAGTCATCCATGAATATTTCCATCCAATCATTCACCATATCAAAGAAAATACCAATCATAGCCCTTTGGAAAGTGGCTAGTGCATTACACAAGCCAAATGGGAGAACCTTGTAGGAAAATGTACCCCAAGGGATGGTAAAGGTGGTCTTATCTTGGTCCTGTGGGGCAATTTGTATCTGGTTATAGCCACTGAATCCATCTAGGAAAGAAAAATATTTTTTTCCGGCTAAGTTATCTAAAACCTGATCAATAAATGGCAGAGGGAAATGATCCTTATGTGTTTCCTTATTCAGGGCTCTATAGTCCACACACACTCTCCACTTACCATTATATTTAGGCACAATAACCAACAGTGATACCCACTCACTGTCTGATATAGGATAGATGAATCCGGCATTAAGAAGTTTCTAAAGTTCTTCCTTAACAATTTCTTTAAGGTTTGGGTTCATCCTCCTTTGCAGTTGGAAAATGGGTCGGAATTCTTCTTTGATGTATATATGGTTGGTGCATAGTTCAGAGGGAATGCCTTTCATATCCATGTAATCCCATGCAAATTCTTCTTTATGTTCAGTCAATAAATTCATTAGTCGGCGAGTTTCAGCGCTGGAGAGATCAGGATTGATGTTCAAGGTTTTTCCAGTTTTGATTTCTGCAGTGTTTCTCTTAGAACTAACTCTAGGAAATAATTCAGTTGTTGTTGTTTCATCATCCACTGTTACAGCGTTTGTTGTTACATAGAATATTGTTACAGTTGAATCACTCTAAGTGTCAACAGTTTCTGAGAACATTTCCGAGTTCATTTCTTCCTGGGCCATAGGATCAAAGACTCTGATCAATTGGTGTTATGTGTGCTATGTAATAGCAGAGGGGTCACAAATAAAATAGTTGATTAACTCATCCTCCGTCTCATCCTTGAAAATCAGGGCCTTTCCTATAGTTAGCACAGGTAGAGCACTTTCAACCTTAGTGTCCATCCATAGAGAGTTTTCAGGTTCTGCACTGGGTGTAGCATGAGGATACAGGGGAAGTTGTTTTGTGTCATAACCATCCAAGATGGTCATAGAACCAGATATGCAACCTATGAAAGTGTCAACTGTAGCTAACCATGGTCATCCCAGAATTATAGGATGGCCTCCCAGACTGGATTTGGGTTGTAAAACGACAAAATCAACAGGATATTCCCATGAATCTACTGAAATAACTAAATCATCGATTATTCCTTCTGGTCTGATGGTAGAGCGATCAACTAATTCTAGAACAATAGGAGTAGGTCGGATTTATGTTCCGAGTTGCAGCAACTACGTAGTTTCTATTAGCATAATGTTAATTGTTGCCCCTAAATCAACTAGTACATGTGGAATAGATGTCTGTCCAATTTTAACTGTGACTGTAGGGTTTCCTAGGTCGCCATATTTAATAGGTGGAGTTTTTCCTAACATTAGCTCAAACAAATCCCCCACTACATGCAATGTGAGGGGATCTTTAGGTTTTCATCAAGGTTTTATGATACAGAAGTCCCTCACATTCTTGGCATAAATAGGGACATCCCTTATTGCTTGCAGTAGTGGAATATTAATGTGCAGATTTTGCAATTCTCCAAGGAGATTGAAAGATGGTAATTCCACAGGCTTGGTAATTTTTAGTCTTTCAGGGAATGGTGGGTCTACTGATTCTAGAATAGGTTGGTCAATTTCTTTTGTTTCAACAGATGGTATTTCCCCTGATTCCTTATCTGATTCTGAAGATGGAGCATCTTCAATTATTGGCTCAACTATTCTCCTTGATCTTAATTTTATTTCATCACAAGGCATAGGAGTAATAGATAAGGCTAGCACATTATGTATGTCTATGTTCTGAATGGCCTTATTATTTGGGTTTGGGTTAGGTTGCACAAGCATCTAAGGTTGTAAGGGAGGATTTTTTGGTGAGTTATTGGGAGGAAATTGCAGTTGTTGTTGCTGGTATGGGGGTTGGAACTGTTGTTGAAAGAAGTTCGGTTGGTGTTGGCTTTGATAACTGAGTTTTTGTTGAGGACCTCTCTCGTATGGGTTCCATTGCCCATAGTGATTCTGTTGTTGGGGAATAGGTAACCATGCATTGGGATCCTGATAAGAGGGTGGCATTTGATTTGGAGGGGGGGGCATTCAACTGGCCATATGGTAGTTGATTGTTCCAATAATTAAATGCTGGAGGAGAGAATTGAGAATTCATACCTTGACCTCTTGGTTGCCATTGTCTCCTTTGTGTGATCAGATAGATAGCCTCTGATTCTTCATTAGTTTCCTTCATTGATGCATTTACACTTGGTAGAGAAGGACATTGGTCAGTGGCATGGTCTAATTCACAAATAAGGCATACCTGGACACTGTTCAGTGGGCACTCCCTTGGTGGATGTTTCTTCCTGCATTTTCGACAGAAAATGCATAATACTTGCTCTGGTTCTGCTTGTTTCTATTTGACCTGCAAAGTATCCATTTGTTAGGAAAAAGAGTTAATCATCTCTGTTTTGAAACTTTCTAACAGATTACCTATTTTTGCTCTTGTTTCTCCTCCATTAGTTGATTTATGTACCCTTGAAAAAGTAGTATCCTTGGTAGTTGGCTTATTCCTTGTAGATCCTCAAGAACATATTTTGCAGAGATATACAATGTCCTCATAGGATTCCTTAGATATATCTCCCTTGCCAAGCATATTCAACATATCTAAACAATATTCTCTAACTCCTTTTAGCAAAATGGTTTTTAGAATGTCCTTAATCACATCCAAAGGGCTAGACCATCGTAGATTGTATTTGAATCGCTCCACAAAGTCTTCAAGGGTCTCGTCCTCCTTCTGTGACATTTTGAACAGTTCCTCTCTTCGTTCCCTTGTTTGAAAGTAGTCTTGGTATTTGTGTAGGAAAAGCTGCCTCATTTGTATACATGTTGAAATGTTTTCGCCTCCAACGCTCATGAACCATCTTAACGCATTTCCTTTTAATGTGGCTAGAAACAGTTTAAGCTTCTGCGCAGTGGTAGTGTAGTCATAGCTTCTACACAAAATGTCAAATTCAAACAGAAACTCATCTGAATCTTCAGTAGATAATCCATGAAAATTTGGGATAGCCAAGAGAGGTATGTTTTTCATATCTGCCATCCCTCATGTGGGAACATCAGAAATAGGAAAAACCAGGGTAGAGATAGTGTTTTCATTATTTACCTGATCCTCGTTGTTCTGTGGATTCTCTTGGTAGAGATATTCTTCATTATCCCCTTGATTCTCCATATGTGCTCTCTCCCTCCACTCAATATGAACACCATCCCACTCTTCCTTAGTGACTATCCGACCATTGATCTGATAAACAACTTCTTCTAGGTTTACTCAGTTCCAGGCTATACTACCTTGATCATCAATGTTCTCCAGTGTTGCTTGCTGATTTGTTGGTGACAAATCTTCACCTTTAGCTTAAGATTCAGTCCTTGATGAGAACAATATTTCGAGAGGGGGTGTTTCTTCTGACTGCGGATCACGTCCTCTTGGAGGATTGTCAAGGCAAAAAATGAATCCTGAAGAAGAATCTTCTCTGGCTATAATCTGATCAACAATGGTCTATCTTCCCAGTATGTTAGGATTTCTTCCTCCATGTCCTCTGGTGCATGTAATATTAGTATTTTGGGGGGTTCGTTCTCGCGTTTGGTGATTCATGCAAACTATTCATTCCTAAAAACAAACTAGTGTGCTTACCAAAATCTACAATTATTTTCCCCGACAACGGCGCCAAAATGTTAGGCACTTTAATTGTCTAATTGAATGGAAAATCAAAGTGTTCAATATAAATTGTCAACCCAGGGAAGTCTGTTATTTCAAGATAATTCTGCATAGTCTATGCTATATTATGAAAGCATCTCTAATCTAATTGTAGTAGGGAAGTTCTTTTTTTAACAAAACAAACAAACATTATTGCTAACACAATTGTGTTGATACAATTGGAGTGCTACAGACTTAAAATCATAATTGCAATCTAAACTGATGAATATACAAAAACCATGAATTTCATACCTTAATCTAACTTTCTAATTTACTTTTGTAGGAAGAAATTCTATACTATTGCGGAAGGGAAAGCTACTTCACACTTTTAATTCTCCAAAACAATATTTTAACCTAATGCAGAAAAAGGAAAAGCAGTTCTCCAACCATGTTCAGTAACTGACTTCTAATTCTCATGAGACAAGTTTATGCGCATTTACCAAGAAGGAACTAAATTGTAACAACAGTTGTATTAATAAATATCTAATAGTTAAACCATTTTCAATGAAAACGACTAAATCTAGAATTCGAAATAGAGGGGAATCAGTGAGGAAGGTGGGCCCTTTCCTTCTCACTGAATCCACTCAAATAGATAGGTTACAATCTGCTAAAGAAATTCAATCCACTTCTTCATTTAATTGCCAAAAAGATGTATGTGTACAATAATCGCTACTTTCTTCAGTTCAAGGAAAAAGACTAACAACCCTTTACATTACAAAATCTCTGCTATTTAAAGTCAGAGTCGTTTAGTGTTAAAAAACAGAACAGTCTTGAGAATCGCCGATTCTCAGGCTGATCGTTAGATATCATTAATACAAAATCTTGAATTCTCCTTCATCAACATCATGAGCCAACATTCTAATCAACAGGTGTTGCAGCAGTCGTATCATAATAGGACTGGTGGCATTTGTTATAACAGCTTCAAAGATTAACAAGATTTTGTCATAGGAGTTGTATAACAACTTCCAGGATTGATGGGCATCTGTTGAAGAAGTCATGTAACATCTTCCAGGATTGGTGCATAGCTGTAACAACAGCAAGTTTCTCGAAGTGGGTTGTTCGAACATTTTGATCATTAGTTAAATCATTTCATGGGTAAAATATGTGAACGTTATCAATCAAACATGCTAAGTAAATGAAAATATAAAAGCAAGATGAATAGTTCATACCTTGGGAAAAAGGGTCTTGGTGCTCATTATAATAGTCATTTAGCTTAGGAATGAGAAGTTTGAATGATCAAAAGGTGTAGTGAAAAAGGGACATTTCAAGGTCCTAACATTGAGCTTCATAACATGGCCGAGGTATTCTCTTGACACTTCGGAATGCTCTGCAATTCAATTTTCTCCCTTTCAACAATAATTCCCTTTGAAATCTTGTCTCGCTAACCACTAACATGGGCCATCTAGGATCAACGTCAAAACCTTGGATTTGATACCAATTTGTAATGCCCCCCGGCTGGGTAACGCTAAAAAATAAAACTTTTCTTTTCCTTTACTGCTTTGATACCATTTATGTGACATTCTCGGCCTTAAAAAATAGGCCAGGCCATGCCACCGAGTAACCTTGCGGAAACAATCACATATAAAACTTAACTGAAAGATAGAGATAACATATGGTATTCACACATATAAATATATATCTATCTAATGAAATTAAACAGACGACAATACCCTACTCATACACCTTTTCATGCGGAAGCAACATTAACACCTACATGCAACATATATATACATGCATTACTCATTAAGTTTAACACAAATACAAATACACAACATACATCGAACAAAGAATTGGTACTTATCTTTTAATAGGTGACCACCAACTGTGTGCAAACCTTCCATGAACCTCCCAGCCTTAGACCACGCTGCTCATCATGCTCAGCAGTGGGTCACCCTCGAGCTGGGACTAAACTCCACCGAGCAAGGGAATTCTAGGCTTGGAAAGGAAAACAAGGAAGTTGCACAGAACAATAGGAAGGATCTTTTATCCCAGGAACCACTTATGCCTACAACCCATATCCCCTCATTCCCCACATGCCTTCTCCACCCCAGGAGGGTACACCTTCACTAATACAAGTCCATCGACCACTGCACCTCCCTTACCTTGGGCTTCCACAGCAAGATGGACCAGAAGTCTCATGGTACTGTAGCTTCTACCGGACTCCCTCTAGGAGACCTCACTTCCCAGCAAACTCTCTCACCTAGGAGAGTTTCTCACATGATTGACAAGCTTCTTCTTCAATTCAGCTCCTGAGAAATACAACAACATCACTCAACTAACAGACGTGTGAAAAAAGAAACAAAAAATAGGTATGGACACTGAAAGTGGCAAAAACCAAACGCTAAGACACAACATGGCTCAGGCGAATACAAATGCGTCAGGATTTACAGGAAAAACACACAGGACGACATCCAGTAAATGCAAGTTATAATCGTGTGTGCATCGGTGGGGAGTGTGGCTCTCTTCCAAGGTGTCTAACCTCATGAAAGTACATACACAATGGTGAAGGATCCATGACAGTCGTGAGAATCGTGAGACTCATGAGCATCGTGAGCAAACCCTGAATGAGCTAACTTTCCCACCTAAAAATGCATGCGCTCAGGTTGACACATGTCTCCCTAAAGCTGCATGAGTTCCACTTAACACCCGTCCCCCCTTTCCCCCAGGAACTTAGGAAAACATGTTTATATCAAACCTTAGCTTCTAAGAAATAATAATATAATATTATTCCTTTAGAGGTAAGCCCTCTAGCTTAGCCCCTTCCCCACCTAGTGGAGCTTAGTCCCCCATAACTCTTTCTTCGTGGAGGGTCTACATGCAACAATGTAATTTTATTAATGATATGTGTGTAATTACATATACAAAATCAGGCTTATTGGCCTTATCATATGGCTCACCAGCCTAATAAACACATAAGTCTCTCAGCTTATAACCACTCAGCTCACCAGCCTATAAGCATAATTACAAGTCAGCAAGGGCTCGGCCTTGGGGTGTTACAGTCACTTTAAAAAAAGTCACTTTAATAAAAGATCCACTTTATTACAACTTTATAAAACACCTATTACAAATTCAAGTGCCTAGTAGTGAAAATGCAAGGTCACTTTTGCATACAAGACAAAACATGCACAGTACCTCCTGAGCTATAAAAGCTAACACTAAATATCAGTTACAAGAAAACTTGGATTCCCTAAAGGTTTCATGGGAAAATAAGTTCAATGAAATGAATGAATACTCAGAATATGACATAGAAAAGTGGTTGATCCACTATATAAATAAGATTGAAGATGTTGAAGACACATTGCATCACCTCAATTTTGTTATCAGATACATGGAAAAAGAATTATTCAATGAAAAAAATAAACGTGAGAATATGGTTTCTCCCATGCAGGAGTATATCAAATTATGGTTAAGGAACACATTGAAAAAGATAATTGAGATAGATCCTCAAAATTTAGTTACAATTTCCACGGAACCTATGACTGGAAATTCTACAAGAAGCACTCCAACAAGGAAATGAACGAGGGTGCTTTCCATCATAGTAAGT
>SNQJ01S0161089.1:0-21634 GCA_010110895.2 Picea sitchensis | reverse complement strand
AACTAGACAACCCTTGATGATTCCATGCCCTAATACTGAACCTACCATTCTTATACCTTGCATTCCATTATGATGGAATGTCAATAACCCTTAGGCTAGGGCATCACACAATTACATTCTAGTCGATGACTTGGCACAATATCTTGCAGCCATGTCTATATTGGAGGTCCTCCAAACCTGTCCAACTCAACGGAAATCCTTACTTTCCACCTTGGGGGAATTTGACCCAACTGATACTAGACTCATCACATTTGATCTAGATAGTGGATAACCACACCTCCCCTCTCTGGTAGCTTTCCAGATACCAGTAAAGATTAGGAACATGATATTGCATCAGTGTATCATTGATGAAGGTGCATCCACATGCATCATGTCCAAAACTGTATGGAAGAAACTTGGCTTCCTTGAGCTAGTACCATCCACCATCACCTTGAGAGCCTATGATGGTTGGCCATCCTCCCCTGAAGGGATATTCCAAAATATCCCCGTCGAACTCGGGGGAAAAACCATCCTTATCGACATTGAAGTTATCGATGCCCTGCTCGATTACAATATCTTTTTTGGATGTAGCTACATGTACGCTATGATGGAAGTATCATCTTCTGTGTTTCAAACAATGATGTTCCCCCAAAACGGGAAAATCGTCACCATCCACCAAATTACACATTATGAGCCCAACTACTCCGCCAACATTGATAATATCCTGCCTCTTGTCCGCACTAGCTCATATGCTTATTCACTCATTGACATGGGTCCCAGAATTTTCAAGGACCCATCCTTGTTGGGGGCATACCATGGAGCACCACCTCTCATACACCCTTCAACACAAGTGTGTGTCATATCTTCTAATGGAAACAACACCGGAGACACCATTCCTCCCACTGAGGCCTCTCCACACCTCGACATTCCACCAGTTGAATAAATATTACCTCAAGAATTTCTTGAGAACCCTACTACACCACTTATCCCTAATTTTTCTCCCCTCTAGGGGAAAATCCCGGTTTGGGAGACAATCCCTCAAGCCATTACTCAAATTCCCTTCTTCTACCCCCCACCTAGAGTTCAAGCATTTTAGGTAGCCATGAAAATTACCCTTCCCAACATGGTGCTTTCCATCCCTGTATGGTATCTACACCCACCCGCAATGGTTCCTCAACTATCTCTCCCTCCTCAGCCAGAGGGAATCCCGATGCAGATTCTAGTACAGGCTCCGAACACACCACCCTCACCCCCAACTGCTAGCACCACTTCCACTGCTAGGGGAAGATGAAAGAAGAAAGATCCCACAACTCCCCTTCCTCCTCGATTTCAACTGCCTTGTGCACTATGCGAAAGGGAGGGACACACCACCAATAGATGTCCTACTCTTCCCGAGTTACACAATCAGATCCATCTCCCTTGGGCAACCACATCGATCACCACTTCACCAAGCACATATAGTGCTACTACTGTGTCCTCCACTGCATGAAGTAAAGGGTTGTGAACCAAATTTGCTTGTGCCATCTGTTTAGAATATGGACACTACACTCATCATTGCCTATCTCTACCTCATTTTCGCCAGATGCTAGCTGCATTACGCCAAACCTTTTAGCAAGAGCCCTCTCCACCACCACTTTCTAGTGCTCATGTCATTGACATTCATTATGTCTCTTCCTCATTCCCCGAATGGATGAGATGCCTTGCGCTCTATGTGACTCACTTTCTCACTTTACATACCGATGTCCTTTGATCGTTACATACTGTGGTCATCATTTAACTCATGTACAACCACATCTTACCACCTCACCACTGGTACTGCACTTCCTAGATACTGTCAATATCACCTCCCCTGAAGTTGAGTCACTTCCCACCCCTCCATGGTTCATAGATCTATTTTTTGAGGATATTCCCCCAAATCCTCCCAATTCTCCGGTAAATTTCCCACAGGAAATCTTGCCCCCTACCACAGTTTATCACCCAGGATTTCTGGAAATTTGGTTTATGTCAAGCGATTCATCATGCCCTGTATGCGATATCTCTTCTACGTCTTCGCCACTTGAGGACAATCACACTTTGATATTCGCCCCTGTCACCTCCCTGAATCCCCCATATTCTCTCATTTCCCACTACGATGAAGATATCCTGGAGGAACTCACTACCCCCGATTACCCATGGAATGTGCTCCATCATCAAGCGCTTTTTATCTCACAAGAATCCTTTCAACCTTCTATCCAAGCCTCTATATGTGCGATTGAAACCAATGATTTTATTCCTTCAGGGCATATAGACTAGTTCAACAACCCTATCCCTACCCTAGATGCTTTTGAAGAAGGAAACATGGCCAATATCTCCCCCACAATCAAAATCAACATTTCCATCAAACCGAGAATCGTAGAAGAAATCATCATTGGTGCCACATGCTCCCTCGAGGAACTCACAGCTTACAAATCTCTCTTTCATGAATACCGAGATATTTTTTCCAGTTAATATATGGAGATGCCCAACCTCGATCCTTCTATAGTCGAACATCACATCGACACATGGCCATATGTCTTCCTAATTCATCAAAAGAAGTGCCCCCTTCACCCATCCAAAGAAACAACTATCAAAGACAAAATTGACAAGTTACATGTTGTTGGTTTCATTTACCCCATTGCGTATACCTCAAGGGTTTCCAACCCCATCCCTGTTAACAAAAAACAGGGCACTATTCGCATCTGCATCGACTTTCGCGATCTCAACCATGCTTGTCCCAAGAACAACTTTCCAACCTCTTCCATAGACCAAATTATCAATGATTGTGTCGGCCACGAGGCTTTTTCCTTCATGGATGGGTTCTCCAGCTATAATCAAATCCAAATCCATCTAGCAGATCCGTATAAAACCTCTTTTACTACACCATGGGGTACGTTTTCTTATCGTGTCATGCCTTTTGGACTCAAGAACGTAGGTGATACGTTTCAACAAGTCATGAATTATGTTTTCCATGATCTTTCTCACATCATCCTCTCTTATTTGGACGACCTCACAGCTCGATCAAAGAAACAAACTCAACATTTAGATGATTTACCCAATGTTTTTCAACAATGTTGCAAGTACAATATCCTCTTGAACCCCCTCAAGTGTGTATTTTACGTCACCACTGGAATCCTTCTTGGGTTCATTGTCTCCCAACACGGCATCACGGTGGACCCCCTCAAGGTCCAAGATATCACATAAATTTCACCACCTAGGAATTTATGCCAACTGTAGAGCCTACAAGGCAAAGCTATCTTTTTACATCGCTTTGTCCTAGATTATTCCACTCACACGCATGGTTTCCTTCACTTACTATGTCATGATATCCCATTCCGATGGGATGAACATGCTCAAACCTCTTTTGATGATTTGAAAGTGGCCCTATCTAATGCCCCTTTGATTAGTCCTCCAAACTATGATCATGATTACATCCTCTACTTGTCATCCTCAATCGTCTCAGTAGCAGGAGTTCTTGTTCAAATAGAGAATGATGGGCGGGAACATGCCATTTACTACATCAGTAAAAATATTTCAGGACCACCCCTGAAATACAATCATGATGAGAAACTCTCCCTTGCAGTTGTCCTCACAGTCCAAAATCTGCGAAACTATATCCTACTTCGAACTACCAAAGTCGTAGTAGATTCCAACCCCATGCAATACTTGCTTAGTCGATGGTAAATTAATGGAAAATTTGCCTGATGGATCGTCATCCTTTCGGAATACAATCTAGAGTTCTCAACTCCTAAAATAAAGAAAGCACTCATCCTCACCGAACTCATTATGACTTTTCCCTCAGACACTAAAGGTTCACCTGTCAATCTGGATTTTCCCGAAAAACACCTCTTATTCATCCCCTTTGATTACCCCTGGTATGGAAAACTTCTCATCTACCTTCAGACACAAAATTTTGGGTCTCATCTCTCTCGAGACAATCATCGACACATTCTCCATCAAGCCCCTTGATACCACCTCATTGGTGACGTCTTGTATAGACGAGGGGTCAACACCATTCTTCAATGATGTCTGACCATTGACGAAGCTGACAGAGTCTTCAACGATTGCCATAGCGACGCTTGCGGTGTCCATCTCTCGGGTATTCCACCACCCAAAAAATCATTCGAGCATGGTACTTCTAGCCCACGTTGTTTCATGACTACATCCACATTGTCAAGCGATGTGACAAAAGCCATCTCTATGAAAAAAAATAATAAGTGCCACCCGCTCTTCTACATCCAATCATGAATGTCGACCCCTTCTGCAAATGGGGCATATACTTCATGAATTATGATCCTCCATCCAGTAACCAACACAAGTACATTGTCGTGGCAATAGATTACTTTAAACAATGGGCCGAATCCATGCCCACTTTCAACAATACCACTGACACAACAACATATTTTTTCTTCAACCATATCATTACCCTATTCGGAGTTCCACTACAGTTAGTGTCTGATCACGGTAAACACTTTGAGAATGAGATCTTCACCGAACTCTCCTCAAAGTTAGGATTCTCCCATGATTTTTCCTCCCCATACAACCCTTAGTCCAACGGACAGGTTGAGGCTATCAACAAATCCCTCAAAACCATGCTACAATGTACCGTAAAAAAACATAAGACCAACTAGCATCATATGTTTTTTTCAATGTTATGGGATTATTGCACGACAGTAAAAAATTCCACTGGTTTTACACCATTCCACCTCATCCATGGGATCGAATCCACCCTCCCTATCGAGTGTGAAATTCCCATGTTACGCACTGTCATCAAGATATTACCTGACATTGCTCCAATGGAGCAGTGCTTGTTGACCTTAGAGTCAATGGATGAAGATCATCGATCTTCATTACAGAACAATGAGGCATCTAAAAAATGGTCCAAAGCCACCTTCGACATCCATATCAACCTTCGTTCATTCAACGAAGGAGATCTCGTCCTAGCCTACAATATCTCCCATGATACTCTTGACCATGGGAAATTCGAGTCATTATGGCATGGACCCTACATTGTCCAACACTACCTCACTAAAGGCGCATACAATTTGGCTTCTCCAGAAGGCTATCCTCTCAAAGAACCCATCAACGGGTTGTACTTAAAGAATTTTTATGGCTAAGCATAGCCATTCTACCTTAGGAATTTTCTTTGTACACATTTGTATAATTTTTAGTCTTCTTTTTTCACCACCACTCCTCATGTCTGATTTACCATCCATGTTCTTGGCATATGCATCCTCCATCAACCTACCACATCGGTTACATTGATGATGCTAGCCGTTGGACACATAATACGTCTTCGTCATTGGTCTCCTAGTCGAGTTCAACCACTGCCACATTCATCACCTTAGTGTTTTATTAGATTCCCAGCTAGTCATCCTACAACTCAACAATGTATATCATGTTTGCAATCCTTGCCTCTTTCACAAATACCTGCAAGTTAGACTCTTATCTCGCAAATTTGATTCAATCAAATTTACACATATTCCAAGAAAATTTAATCAAATAGAAGATAACATGGCTAAACTAGTGTTAGATTGACATTTATCACATGAAAACATAATCACATATACATAAGCATCATACATCTGTCACAGCATATAGATTAGACATCATAAATCATCAAAATCATAAACACACCAAGACATAAAATGATCCAACATTATGTGTCCATACATACATATATATATATATATATATATATTCTCAATAATGTCATAAATGTTTACAATATACAAAATACATCGCCCATAGGCTAGTGAGCCCCCTCACCCCTGAGGTACAAAATGGGTACCCCCTACCCTATACAAAATGGGTATCAACTACCTTGTACAAAATGGGATTGCAAGCCTATAAAAATACAAAACCCAACACTCAAGGTGCCCCCAAATCTCCCCCCTAGGTCCTCTGTCAGTTGGAGGCACCCTACTAGCTGGGGGTCCTCCAAGTCCATGGAGCAGACGACCAGTCATCGTTCCCATGCTACAGCTGCTCGATGGATCAAAGTCCTCCACTCTACCGGCACGCCCACAAACTTCTCTAGGACCCTCTCATCCTGGATGTGGGCCCAAATTCCCTTCGACACACCTTGTAGAACCTCCTCGAGTCGTTGAAGAAGGTCCTCCATCCCCCCTCCGGCCTCTTCCTGTGGCTCATGCACTGGTCCAACACCAACGTTATCTAGTCTCTGCCTCTGGCCTGCCCTCGACTTATGTGTTGGTATAGAACCAACATCATCTTGCCTATGCCTCTGTCCTACTCCCAACTTTGCCCGCGACGTTCATGCTGGTCCCTGGCGAGACAGTTCCCCAACCATCTCTACCTCACGGCCTCGAGACCCCACATATGCAACACAACACCAAAGGTAGAGTCAACATCCATATATACATAATCATATGATACACTATCAAAATCACAAAACATAAATACACAAACGTACCTCTCTAATCCCAGTCCTCCTCAGGAGGCAACACCATGTCAAGGTCGTGTCGATAGTTCATACCACCGTATGGGTACCATAGTATCACCTGTGGCATATCATGCCACACGTGTGCCACAATGGATGTGAAGTAATGACCACCCTCCCCTCCCCCATGTCACATCAACACATGGGCCCACTGCATCAAACACGACTCTTGCGACCCTGAAGGTGCCAACAAAATCCTAGGGCACAAAAGGGTCACTCTCTCCAAAAAATAGGCCACCAGGATTGACCCAAACACAAATTCACCAGAGTTGGTGGTCTAACACTGATGAATCTATCCCATCATCTTGGAATGCAACATCAACCTCCAAGAAAAATGGTCCCCATCCAGGACCCTCTCCACGATCTTTAGCTGACCTCTTGTGATCCGTTGAGTCACCAAGGATTCGTATATGCTCACTACCATGGTGGCGATGCACTAAGTCAAGAGCTCATCCATTACCCCAATCCAAATGACTGAACTCAACATTGGGTTCGGCACTGAGAAGTAGCGACGCACCAAGTCAACCACTCTCTCATCCCCCGACAGCTCGGGGTCAACAAGAAGGGCCATCCCCTCGAATGGGAGCCCCGTCAGAAAATATACATCCTCCACAGTTGATAATGTCAGTTGCTGTCCCCTAAGGATGAAACACTACAAATTAGTGCTCCACATAGCTATAATATATTGTATAAGGAACTCCTACGATCGTATCAAGGGACAACAGAAGAACTTGAGCAACCCGCAAGCTTCCAAGTGTTTCTAAATGCCTGGTTTCTCTCTCACCACCTCTCGGAGAATATCACAGTATCGCTCTCTCCAATGGAATAGCATAGTGCTCTCCCCTCACAAGATGATCACCTACATCCACACAAAAAAACTTGGTCATCCCTCATCATCCATCAAAAACATCAAAAAAATTCAAAATTTCAAACACCCTTAGCCTTGCATCCAGTGCGTGGCTTTCACCCATACAAGTGCGCACATGTGCACGCCTGTTCTTTGCATAGTTTCTCACTGATGTGAAGTTTTCTGAGAAATAATTATGCATCAATGCACAACTGTCACCCCGACAGGTTCACACACATGCGCACCTGTCCACTACACAAATGCGCACTAATGTGCAACTGTCTGAGACATAGTTGCGCACAATGCACATCTGTCATCTTAACAGGTGTGCATCTTATGCCAACTTGTATTCCCCTTCCTCACTCCCACATGTTTGGTTGTGTCAAACACATCCTCACACTATGCGTGGGAGAAGGACTTATACCCGTGCATATGCACATGGATATTCTTCCTTTTCCTGTGCATAGGTGGGTCCCTACCTAAACCTACCCTTGTACGACCATCGATACACCCCCTGACTCAATTCTACACAATTCACACTATGAAGGAGGATGGGACCACTAACCTGGCTCTTGCAACTCTCAGATCGGTCGACTCAAGCTCTCGTAATATCCAAATCTCCTCCAAATGCTCTTATCAAATCACTATAGCAATGGGTACACATGAGGTGGCATTGTGGGCCCACCATCCATATATAGTCCCTTTTTCCAAACTTCCACACTCAGTTATAGGATCCTAGAGCCTCTATTTCCCGATCCATTCTCAGCCACGGGATCATGGTCCCGCCATCTACACAGTCACATTCCCTGGGTTATCATCTGAACTTGGCCCTAGGGGAACATTTTTCTCACGTCACGTCCAGGTACGCATGCTTATGTTCAAAATTATCAGATAGCTATTATATGTTCTTTATCATCAGATATTGTTCACGTCGGGTATTTGGTTTTTATGTGTGCAGGTACTTGGTCATTGCAAATGACACAACCCCTTCAGGTATATGTTAGAAATTGGCATGTAATTATTCCCTCTGAAAATCAATTGCATCTCCCAGTCACACCCTCTGATGTTCACCTTTAGGGTCCTTACATCCGGCTCTGCAGTACCATCACCTCTGCTGCATTTTGGCACTATCACTCGCTAGCACTCTCCCCCACATGAGTTGTCCCATTCATAGTTCCCCTTGGCAAGTTGACACTCATGCTACTTTCACCCCCTAGGGATGGGAGTCTTGATAGTCTTATGCACTTCTGAGAATAAGCCACATACTAATTTTCATCATATTTACAGCTTTCCCAATGGGCTCCCAGAAAATCTCATCTTGGTTCTATTGACTTCACCTTCATAGTATCATTAGCCCTCCATCTCATCCATCGTCAGTTTTCCCATTTGTAGATTTCCCTCCATTAATTTACCTCATACAGAAACCCACCAATGGGGCCCCCACCCTCCACCAACTCTCTTTACAACTTGCGTCCTCATAGGCCAAGCCATCTCGTACTGGGGCACTCATTTCTGTATCTGTACACTCATCCCAAATTATTCTTTATTTATTTGGTAATTGTAAAAATCCTTTGTTTCCAACATTTACTTCTCTTTTTTTCATCACCCCTGATGACCTTCTTTTTCCCAGCAATGCAACCCACGTCTCCCTTGGTTGGGGCATCCAATATCCTTTTTTCATTCCGACATCGTTCACGAACCTCGAGTATCCAAAAATCCATGTACCCTTGATCTATGAGTTTGTCCACTTTGTCAAGCCTCTGGCACAATTTGACCCCATATCTAGTCATCCCCTTGACACTAGATATAGTTTTACAGTTTCTTCGAATCATCCTTCAACATACCCCAACCAAGGGAAGTCTTGAGTCTCACTGCATCTTGACTTCGTTCATGTTCCCTATCAGTACCTGATCTCATCTCAATGGATTTCACGAATCCCTTTTCTTATTGGAGTCACGTCTCCCTTTCTGTCGATATCAACATAGTTTCCATAAGGGAGACAATATCATGACTCTCATTACCTTTACAATGAGGAGTCTCAGATGGAACAGAGAGAATAATCATTTCTCTTTGATTTCATTGACCCCCATAACATTCAATTTCAGCAAAATCTCATGTTACAGTGAGTCTTACTATGCAACTATTGCAGATTTTTTATATCAGTCGAATACCTATAAATTTGTAAGGCCATCAATGCCTATGAGTCACCAACACTTCTTACAAGCATCCTTGCCTCACTTATGAGTATGCTCACCATTCATACTTGTCATTTGTCACTATCAACCTCCCCAGAGGGCACTGCAGTTATCTACACCAGCATACATCTTCAGTTATTGTCTTACATTTTGGTTACATGACATGACCATGGGGCATGACTGCCTCATTTGTATACATATTTTATTTTTTCTCCCTAGAGAAAGGTTTGGGTCCCACAATTTCCCCTCTCTATTTGACAGATTGCTATTACAGTTCCTCTCAACACTATTCATTACAATGGCACTCTCAGTAGAAGAAAAATTGATCTACTTCAGCTATAGGTATGCTCCTAACCTCACACATCAGGGGGCATCTGTTATCACTAAAATTTCATCTGCAACATTACATGCAAATGGTTACATAATACAACAATGCCAACAACAATTAGTTCACCTGCAACACTAAAATGCATTTCAAAAGGCAAAAACTATACAATTGTGCAAAAATTGGCATGCGAAAATTCACTAAAGGAAGTGCACACATAGTGCACGGGCCAACAAAGCCCCCAGAGCACAGAATGCACCAAATGCATGACTGTGTACGCGAAAAGATACACACTTCTGTGAACGATGCATTTATGATTCTTGTCGCCCCCCTAACCACTTATGGACCAGCTCCCAACCTGATTTGACCTCCATATCTAAGATAAATCTAAATGGGGGGTTAGTCAAGGACCAAAGGGTGCCCTAAAAGGCCCATTTTTCACACCAAGAACAAATTATATTTTTCCTTGAAGAAATGTTATAAATGAAAGCCATGGGTGCACTAAGAAACTAAGATCTTCATAGTATTGTTATGATGCCTCAATTCTCCCTTGAGAATCCTCTTTTCTCCTTGGAGTATTCAAGCATCAACAATAGGCCATTCCACTCACCTCTTGAGGGAATAGACATTGATTTTCTTCATCATTTTCCATTTTTCTTCCATTGTAAGAAGAGATATCCATTACAAAACTCAATATCCCTCCCAAGGAGGAATATGGGACCCATAAGTCCTCATTTTTCTCTACAATATTTTGCCAACTAATATAGTTATCCATTGGTGGCATTATCTTGGTCATTGGTTGATTGTTTATGGTTCTAAGTTTCTTATGCATTCTAGTTTGTATTTTCTTATTTGTTTTAGTTTGTTTGTATTTTTATTACATGTGTTTGGCTTGTTTAACCCACTCATGAACTTTTGTCTTGTCTAGCAGGCCCAACTAGGCATGTAAGTGTCATTTTTTCTCACCCAAGTGATGAAACTGACACAACAATAGACTATAATGAAATGTGACACACCCCACTGCCTGGGTGCCTGGAAACTCACTTGCCTAAGGAGATCACAAAATTATGATACCTTTATTGCGAAAATAATGAACATAATAATGTAAATGAAATAACAAGAAACATGGATGATGGAAAAATAAAGCATAGTTGGCCATAAAAAATAATTAATAATAGCTAGTATGTCTTAAACATATCACAAGGATAAATAAAATACACAACGGAATAAAATCACAGAGAAACACAAAGAGACTTATCTTTTAAAATAATTTCACCAACTGGTTGTATACATTGAACGTTCCATCCAAACTTAGACACTATTTTTATAGATCTCAATAGTAGGTCACCCTCGAGCCATTGATATGAATTCACAAGGATGGGTCATAGGATGACTCTAGTTTTCCAAAACTAGTTTGGGTAATAAACTTTCACAATTTCTCAACAATACAAAAATTCTAGTTTACCTAATCTCTTTCCCATCAACGTACACAACCCAAGAGTATGAACCCCTTTCATTTCCATGCATTCCCTTAGGTTTTTCATCTCGATCTAGGGCTCCAATGTTATTGGTCAGGAAATCACAATTCTAGAAACTTCCAGGATTATCAGATGTAGACAATATTGGCATTACTGTCAGCATTCTCATGCACATAGGAATCAAATCCTTGCTGGTACAATAGTAGTTCCTATAGCCAACAATCAGGGCTCACTACCTCCACCAACACCTCTCCCCATGCCCACAACCAAATCCAATGTGAGAAAGAAGGAAGGTAATGATGAACAATACTAAGGTGGCCAAAATAAACCAACCAAAAAATGAAGAAAGTACAATCCAAAAACAAGCCAAATGAAGCAACATCGTAGTAAGTAACCTGCAAATATCCCATAAGAAAGGTTTATACAACTTTCAAGGAATAACTTGTCCTCTCAAAGAGACTCACGTGATCATTCCCCTTCTCACTAAAATCAATGGTAAAATAAGATAACAATAATATAAAGTCTCAAGCCCCTAACCCCCTCTCTTGTGGAATCATAGCCCTTTATAATTTTTTTCCTTGTCTATCTTACAACCAACGATGTATTTTATTATTAAAAGTATCCAAATCATTATATTCCCTAGGTTCTCCATAATTTTTAATTGTGTAGGAACTTCGGCCTCTCATCAATAAAAAAAATACATTATTAATACAAAGACTCAAAATCGGGGTATTACATTCCCCTCCCCCTTATTTTGGAAATGTCTTCATTACATATACAAAAGAGAAATCAAAATTTCAAAAATATTCAAAAAATCACGGGTACTCTACCCACATATCATATTCATGCTCCTAAGTAGAATCTTCATGACCGTAGTAAGTCCACTGAACTTTTACCAATTCTATGACTCGATTCCTAAGCTCTCTGACTCTTCTGTCTAATATGTGCACCGGTTGGACCTGAAATTCTCCTTCTCACTCTCGTTGAATCAAATTCTAATCAATAACATGATTAGGATCATGTACATACTTCTTCAACAAAGAGACATTAAACACATTATGCACATTCATGGAAGTAGGCAATGCAAGCATGTATGCAACTGGCCCTATTCTGTCGAATATCTCAAATGGACCATAGAATTTGGCTACTAACTTGATGCAACTACCCAACTTCAATGAGATATTCTTGAGCTTCAATTTCAAAAGTACATGCTCTCCCACTTTGAATTCTCTATCTATCATGTTCTTATCTGCATAACTCTTTTGTCTAACTTGTGTTGCTTTCAAATTCTATTTAATTTTAACCATATGTTCTTCCATCTCCTTCAGCAATTCGGCCCTAAGTACTACTTTGTCTACTAGGTTATCCCAACTCACTAAAGTATTGCATTTTCTACCATACAAAGCTTCAAATGGAATCATCGTCAATGAATCTTGATACCCATTATTGTAGCAAAAAACAACCAAGTGCACGTAATATTCCCACTCAGATGGCCTATTCATCACATACATTCATAACATATGTTCAATTACTTGATTGAATCTCTTTGTATTCCCATATAATTGTGGATGATATTTTGTACTAAAGTTTATATTTGTACCAAATCCTTTAAATAATCCTTTCTATAATTTTGAATTAAACTTTGTGTCTCTATATGAAACAATTTCCTTAGGTATTCCATGCAACGTAGCAATTTCCAACATAAAAATTTATACAATATTAGTTGTTTCATGAGTCATCTTCACTGGAACAAAATTAGTAGTCTTGGTTAATTATCTACCACTACCATGATGGAATCATGTTTACTTGTTGTCCTGGGAAACTTAGTAATAAAATCAATGGTTGTCACTTCCCATTTATGTTTTGGAATTGGAAATGGTTGTAGCAAAACCACTGGGTGTCTATGCTCAATTTTCAGTCTCTAGAATTACATACACCTGGCAATGTAATCAAGGACAATCTTCTTCATTCCAGGATAAAAGTGTTGGTTTCTTAATGTTGCAGTTGGCTTATGATAACCAGGATGTACGCCATATGGAACATTATGCATCTCCTTTTGCACCAAATTGTTGAGTCCTATGGAATCATGAACATAAATTGTTTTCTTATGCATAAGTATCCCTTGTTCCCTCATCTTACACTTGAATTTTTGTTGTACATATTCTTGTTATACGCCTTATTTTACTTATAGGTAATGTTGATATGTAACATCAATATCTAAACTTTTTCCCTTTAGATATTTCTGGTGCATACTAATGGTTGTAGAATGCATGATATTTACTCTTCTCCTGAGTGCATCAACAAACTTATTCTCTTTTCCCTTTATATGCTTGATGTCAAAGTTGTACTCAGTTAAGAATTATATCCATCTTGTCTTCCTAACATTTAAATTTGGTTGTTCAAAAAGATATTTCAGACCACTATGGTTTGTCCTCAACTCAAATTTCTTCCCCATTAAGTAATGCCTCCACATATTCAATGCATGGGATATGGAAACAAGCTCTGAATAATGCATGGAATAATTCATCTCATGTTATTTAATCTTTCTAGATTCATACCCAATGTAATTACCATTCTAAGTGAGGACTCCACAAATTCCTTCTTTGCATGTATATGTACATACCACAAAATTCTCATTGGGGTTAGCAATCTTCATTATGGGTGCACTAGTGAGTAATTATTTTATCAAAATAATTTTTTCTTAACATTTTGATGTCCATTCAAACATGATTCCCTTATTTTGTAAAGAAGTGATGGGATGAGAAATTTTAAAGAATCTTGATATAAATATCATATAGTATCCGGCTAAGCCCATGAAAGATTTGAATTCTGAAACATTCCTCAGTGTTTCCCAACCACTAATGGATTCAATATTTGTTGGATCTACTATTATACCTTCTTACGAAACAATGTGCCCCAAATAATGGATCTTCTCTTGGTAAAAAGAGAACTTACTAAGTTTGGAATAAAGTTGATGTTTCCTTAGTACTTGTAGTACCAACCTCAAGTGATGTTGATGTTCTTAGTCTAATTTGGAATAAATAAGCATGGCATCCAAGAACAATGTGAAAACGTTATCCAGATAATTTTTTAATATGTCATTCATTAATAACATAAATATATATGGTGCATTGTCCAATCCAAATGGAACCACTACAAATTCATAATTCCCATACATGGCTCTGAAAATTGTCTTATCGATGTCTTGTTCCTTGATTCTCACCTAGTGTTATCTTGATCTTGACAAGTCTATCTTTGAAAATATATTTTATCCTCTTATCTAGTCAAAGAGGTCATCAATATTGGGTAGAGGGTACTTGTTCTTCACAATGGCTTTGTTCATATTTCTAAAGTCAATACATAACCTCAACGCCCCATATTTATTTTTCACAAAGAGTATTGGTGCTCCCCAAGGTGAAACACTTGGGAGTATGTATCCCTTCTGCAACAATTCTTCTATTTGCATCTATAATTCCTTTAATTATGGTGTACTCATTATGTAAGGATTATTTGATATTGGGGAAACTCCTAGCACTAAATCAATAGATAAATATTTATCCCTCCTTGGTGGTAATCCCAATATTTCTTGAAATAATTCCTCAAACTCTTTCAATACTATAAAATATTCAAGGCTTATCTCTTTAGATTGTTCTGTTTCCTCCACATGAGATGCATACAATTGAAACCATTTATTGAAACATTTCTTCAGTTGCAAAACTGAAATCTCCCTAATATATATGGGTCTTAGAATTCCTTTAAGAGTTCTTTGCTTCCCCTCTTCATCAAGAAATGTAAATGTCTTATTGTGGCAATCCGGGACAACATGATGCTTATCCATCCAATCCATTCCAATTAGGACATCATAGGATCCTAAGGTTATGATATTCAATTCAACCTTGGTGTACACTCCATTCAGATTTACTGGACAATCTATGACAGTTTCATTGATCCTTCTTTTGGATCCAGTGGCTAGCTTAACGAACCATGATCTTTAAAGTTTTCTTTTATTCAAATGAAATATTTCCATTATTTTAGGTTCAATGTAATAATGGCTTGCTAGTGAATCAATTAAAATATCAACATGATGATTTGTAATCTTACCTTACACCTCAATCATATAGGATTGAAGTTCTACTATCGGTCTTCCAGGCATGAATAAATACTTGGAATACTTCTACCCATATCTTCCACTATAGTAGCCTCCTGGATGTAGTGTAGTGTCTTTCTTTTACTCTCTCTGTGGAGGAAATACTTACACATGTGATCTTCTTTGCATCCCCAAAATTTGATAGGTGCTCTTCCATTTTTTCCCAAAGAGTGTTCCTTCTCAGAGTCATTCTTATGTTGATCGTTCTTACTTGTGCTAGGATTGTTTCTACTAGATGGAGGTTTGAATCCCTTCCTTCACTAATAAGATTTCTCCTTCTTCTTATCCTTCCAAAACATTTGAAGAGACTCTCTACTTTTCCCTTGCTCATAGATGTGCTTAGACTTTCTAATGGAATATGTCAAGGTTTTGGGTTGATCATACTGGACTTCACCTTTATAGAAAGAGGGAAGTCCATATAGAAACCTTTGTATCTTCACTTTATCATCCTTGATAAACCCCACATATTTTAGCAATCCAAAGAACTTCTTTTCATATTATCCAATGGTCATGCTCCCCAATTTGCTTTCAAATAACTCTTGCATCTTCATGTCATAATAGAGCTATGAAAGATGCTCATATTGAAATTATTTCTTGAATTGCTTCCAAGTAATCCTACTCTCGTCAAGGTGCTTAGATTCCTTCAAGTGATCCCACCACATAGAAGCTTTTCCATGCAAATGCTATGTGGAAAACCTGTATTATAGGTTGGATGAGTAGTTGTGCAACTGAAAAATACTTCTTGATTCCAAGAAACTAGGATTCAACATCATCTTCCCTTTCTCTTTCACCATCAAAGGATGGTGGCTTAAGCATCATACGTTCTCCTTGAAAAATTTTCAACTAATATATTATTCTTTGATGCATAAAAGGATATATTTTTGGACTGCTCATTGATTCTTCAAATGCATAAGATTTACTAGTTGAGAGAGTACGTGACTGATGTCTTTGAGTCCTATTAGCACTTCTTGAGTGACTAGATCTTCTATAGCTATCCCTCCTTACATGATGTCTCCCTTATTCCTCATGTCTTGGACCTAATCCATTCTCCACTGACCTCTACAACTGATTTAGGATTTTTCATCATCTGAGAATTTATTTGGTTCTATTCTCTCATAATATTCTCATTGTATACTTTGTAATTATGCACTTCCATTCTCAATCTTCTCACAGTCTCTACCAATTTTGTCAGTTCCACTTTTCTCCTATGTCCATTAGATTTTGTATCTACATTACCAACATTGATATGTTGGCCTTTGGCATATATCTCATGACTAAAGGCTCCCTCTCCATCCTCCATGCCTCAAATTTGCAATCCTGGCTTAAACTGATATGCTTATATATCTTAATTCTGCAAAATGTGCAAGCAACCATTTTGTTAGAGTTAGGCATAAAAGAAATTTGTTAGTTAAAGATACAAGTTATTTTTATTCTTAGTTTATGAATAATTATATCACAATTCTCCAAATTATTCTCCTCTAAATTAGCTTTCCAACGACTATTCCCATGCCTCAATATGATCTCCAAGTTAAACATTATGGCCTCCTAAAATAGGCCCCTTTTCTTCCCCAATTTAGAAATACTATGCAACTTATGTCAATTGAAGTAAACTTTACCATTATTTTACTACCATATACTGACATAATCTGGATCCAAACCTTTCCATAATCTCAAATTCCTAGATTTTCTGCTACCTGAAATGGTAAAGGTGTTGATGTTTTTAGCATCCGACGAGTACTTCCACACAGGTCTAAGTGTCTAGACATGTGGAAGTCATCCAAATCCTTCTACCTTGATACTTTACTTTAATTAAATGAACTATTAAAGTAAATTTATTGTATTAATAAGTTGAGTTTATTTAATGAAATGTTAAAGTTATTAACATTAGTGAATTAAATCTTAACCATTGATCTCAAGTGAGGTGAGATGTAATCTCAACTGTCAATCACTTTGGATATTACGGTTAGGTCATAACTCAATATTATAAAATAAAGGCTAGGGTGAAGGAGAATGATACTTGTGAGAGACATTATCTATTGATACACAAGAGAGAGAAAAAAAATATTTTTTCTCAAGAGTTGAGTCACAAAGGATTGTGATTCAAGAAGATATTGGATAAGTGTGCAGGGATTTTCATATAAAGATTAGTACAGGTTAGGGAGAAGAGAAAGGAGCCAACTACAGGTGGGCTTCAACATATTGGAGCCATAGAAGTAGGGTCAGGTCATACAAAAGTTTCTATATAGTATTTATGTGCATGTACATGGGTTTCCGTGGAGATAGGTGTGTATACACAGGTTTTCATAAGGAAAGACGCATACATATCGGGAAATGTGAAATCTTGAGATTGTTCATTAGACCAGGAGTTGTTAGGGTTTTCATGTGTTTTCTAAGGTTTTCTATATCCATTTTCCCAGTAAGGGAGCCCTTGTAATATTTGAATTTATTTGAATGATAAGCATAGTTGATGGGAATAATATCTTTGTGTATTTTGTATGAGATTTGGTTTATAGTATTGCTTCCGCTATTTATTTGAGTTGATTATTCCAACAAGTGTATTCTATTTTTTGAGCTACTAATTTGATTTACAACAAGGAAATCACTATATAAAAAGACACCCACGTGTTGGGATTGGGAATTTCAACATGGTTTCAGAGTACTCACTCTAAGAGGAAGATAGATTTCAAATCCACGGTAGTTGATAGCAGATCTATCACATCTGCAAGGAGATATTAGCATATCTATAACCAACAGTCTGAAATGAAGGGTTGGATTTTAGGGAAACGTTCATACTAAAACAGAAATAGGGTTTTCATTTTTATGGAGTTGTATGTAGGTTGTAAAAGGAACAATTGTGTACATACATGGGTTTTCTTAAAGAAATTCACATACATACACGGGTTTCAGTGGTGACAAGCATGCACATGATCATACATGTCAATACAGGGGTAGTTTCAACAACAAGTTATTTCTAGGACATATTATTAAGTCTAATGGATGGAAACATCAAGTATAAGAGTTGAAGACATATTGGATGGAGCATCCAACTTCCTATATTGGAAAGCAAGACTTACTTTGGATTTTAAGGAATATGTCCTTTGAGAGAGAGTGGACCAAGCAGTTGTTTCACTGACAAATATGAAATATTTGGATGTTCACCAGAAGAAGGAGATCAAATCCCAACAGGTAATATTGGATTTAGTGATGATAATATAATTCCTCACTTTTCTGAGAAGAATATGGACAAGGAGATGTTTGATTCCCTCGTAGGATTATTCTAGAGCGATAACATGAATATGAATATGGTCTTAAGAAATAAACTTCGATCTGTGGAAATGTATATATATGAAAATATTACCAGCTATTTAGTGAATATCACTCAGGTACGTGATCATATTGCTGATATAGGGGAGAAATTGGACGAGTTAGAGCTTGTGAATGTGGCATTGAATGGTTTTCATGAGTCTTGGGAACCATTTTTCAAGGGAGTCCGCGCTTGAGAAAAACTCCCATATTTCTAGAGCCTTTGGGATGATTGTACCTAGAAAGAGACTTGATAGGAGTATAAATCCAACAAGCAAAAAGATGAAGAGGAGGAGAACCTAGCTCTAGCCAGCCAGGAAAAGAAGAGCAAATGAAAAGTTTCCAAGGGTAACAGTGAGGGGGGAACCACATAGCCAGGGAAGAAGGACTTGAGTAAAATTAAGTGCTTTTAATGCCACAAGTATGAAAACTATGCATCATAGTGTCTTTAGAAGAAGGGGAAAGGGAAGACAAATACACCAACATAAAAGAATACACAACTAGAAGAGTTTGCGGTTAAGTTTGAGAAGGAATTCTCACTCGTATCCTACCTCTCTACGAGCACGATCAAAGGGAGTGTTTGGTACTTGGACAATGGTGGATATCATCATATGACAGAAGCATGGGAGATATTTAGTAGTCTAATAGAGAAGGACTCAGGGACCCATGTGAAGCTTGGTGATTATGCAAATTATGCAATGAAGGGGGAGGGAAATATTTGGTTTCAACTTGATTTAAGAAGTTGGTTAGAGGCCCAAGATATGCTTTATGTACTAGTACTGAAGAATAAATTTCTATTAGTATTAGTTTTAGAGGACAAGGTTTTCTCCATCATGTCCAAGAAAGGGAAAGTACCCATACATCCAGAGGGAGTTATCCCTGACACAACAGTCAACATTGCAGTCAAAGAGGGAAAGTTATGCAAGTTCTATTGAAAGCCTATTATTTGGTCCAAGGGGATATTGGATCATGGATTGATGTCACTGGAAGAGGGTGTGGAGTAGGAGGCTCTAAAGGGTGATAATAAATCATCGACTTCCAGTGTGTGGATTCAACCTTCATAAGGGAAGAGGGAGTTATCCCCTTGCATTCCTGTTAGGAGACCTAGTTTGTATGAGTTGACATTGATGGATGCTTAGGAGAATGAGGAGGATCCTAGGAGTATATACAAGGAGAGAATGCATCCTAAAAAATTTCCATACTTCAGATAACTAATATGTAGCATCATTGATTCTGATACTTCGAGTGTTTAACGAGCAATTGACCAGCAAGTTTGGAGGGATGCCATGGGGTAGGATGATGTGCATAATATTGTGTCAGGATCAGAGGGAAAACCAATTATAGGTGGCTCTTCAAGAAGTACCTTCCTTTCTAAGAGGGATTGTTGAGGTTTTTAGCATCAAAAAAGTACTTCATCATAGTTCTAAGTGTCTAGACATGTGGAATTCATATAAATCCTTCTACCTTGATACTTTATTTTAATTAAAAGAATTATTAAAGTAAATTGCTTTTATTAATTAGTTGAGGTTATTTAATGAAATTCTAAATTTATTAGAATCAGTGAATTAAATATTAACCATCGATATCAAGTGAGGTGAGATGTAATCTCAACCATCAATCACTTTGAAGATTAGGGTTAGGTCATAACTCAAGATTATAAAACCAAGGCTAGGGTGAAGGATACAGATACTTGTGAGAGACGTTGTGTGTTGATACAGAGGAGAGATAAAAGAGGGAATTTATCTCAAGGGTTGACTCACGAAGGACTGTGATTCAGGGAGATCTCAGATAGGTGAAGAAGGGATTTCATCTAGATATCAATACAGGTTAGGGAGAAGAGAGAAAAGAGGCAGGCACAAGTAGATTTCAACAAACTAGAGCTGCAACAGTAGGGTCATGTTGTATGGAGATTTCCATGGGGTATTTTTTTATGTGTACATATGTTTCAATAGAGACAGATGAATATACACGGGTTTGGTTATGTAAAGGAATGTACATCTCAGGAAACGTGAAAGTTTGGGATTGTACAACATACCATAAGTTGTTAAGGTTTTCAAGTGTTGTCTAAAGTTTTCTATCTTTCTCCATGGGACATTTTCTTAGTAAGGGAACACTTATAATATTTGAATTTATTTTAATGATTAGCTTAGTTAATTGGCAACATATCTTTGTTTATTGTGTACAAAATTTGGTTTCTAGTATTGCTTCAGCTATTTATTTGAGTTGATTATTCCAAAAACTGTATTCTATTTTGTGAGTTTCTAGTTTGATTTACAGAAAGGAAATCACTATATAACAAGATACCTGGGTGTTGATATTGGGAATTTCAGCAAAAGGTTCCATGAGTCAAGGTTCCTTCATCCAGATCTGACCTCCCACTAATTTTATGTGCATGGTTTTTCCTGGATGTCCCAGATCTCTGGATGATTAAGGGTTCCACTTAAAGGTTCCATTCCTAAATATATAGGTGCAAGGCATATGACATCCATCCCTCCACAATAACAAAAAATTAAAGAACCTTTGAATTCCTAGATACCCATATGTCTATATGGCCTTGGTACCATCCTACTAGGTTCCACCTATACTAGACTACCACATGGAATTCAGTAATACATCCACCTCCAACAACATGCTTCAAATGACATGCTTCCATATGGCCTTCCCACTTCATATTTCCAATTGTTCATTTCATATGAGGTTTATAATAGGTGCCATCCACTTCAATATGATGAGTCCATCCACCCAAAATCCACCTTCCACCTCAGCTCATGGTTCTTTCCTACCTAGTTCTGCATCTAGTATTCCTCTCCATGGCTTGCCACCATGGCCTACTAATAGGTACCTTGTTGACGTGGTATAATACTGACATGGAATACTATTGA
>SNQJ01S0161088.1:20756-36798 GCA_010110895.2 Picea sitchensis | reverse complement strand
ACCCTCTTCAACTTCCTTTTGAAGTTTTAATAGATTTCCTTCTATTCTTTTCATGGAATAATTATCATCAAACTTTACACAAACTGTTTCTAGATCTTCTTCTTCACTTGTAGAGAAAAATTCATCATCATCATTGCAATCAACGGTTTTTTAGGGTTCTTTACCTTCATTTGAAATATCTTCATGATCTTCCTTTTTGCCAACATCAACACATAATTCTTTTCCTTCATTCGAAATGTCTTCAAGATCTTCCTTTGTGCCATCATCACTTGGTTCTTTATCTTCACTTGAAATGTTTTCAAAATCACATTTATAAATAATGCATTCAAGAGTTTTTGGAGATTCTTTACCTTTAGTGATCTTGATGGAGTGATATTCAATTTTTTCTTTCTCCTTCTTGCTTTGATATGTTTCCTCTAGCTTTAGACATAGATCCTTGGTGGAGGTGCATTGTCCCATGTTATCTTTGATAGGGCTTGAGAGTCCACTAAGAATGGTCTTGAGAGCCAATGCATCATTCTTCTTTCCTTCCCTTTGAGCTGTGAACTTTGACTTGTTCTTCAATGAAACTGATCCACCAATGGTTTCCTTCCAAATTGTTTCTCCCATTGTCTTTAAATGTAATCTCATCTATATTCTCCAAGTAGAATAGTTTTCCTCATCAAGTATTGGAACTTCATCATCCATTTGTGTGTCTATGGATCTCCTTCAATCTTGTTAAGTCTTATAGTGAAGGCTCTCTCTGATACCAATTGTTGGACACTCTATATTCTCCAATTAGAATAGTTTTCTCATCAAGGATTGGAAATTCATCATCCATTTGTGTGTCTATGATCTCCTTCAAGCTTGTTAAGTCTTGTATTGAAGGCCCTCTCGATACCAATTGTTGGACACACCTACCAATTCTTAAAGGGGGTGGGAATGAGTGTGGGGATCTTTTTTCCAAAACTTCCCTCTTACACAAAACTCCTTAGTTAACATTCAACATTTTCTCATTACTCATTTATGTCATTTATAATCACGGTATGTGAATACATATCAGCAACATTTATCAGCAATATGTCATCAATAAATCATCTCCACAAAGAACACAAGATCTATGTACGCTTTTTTCCTTTTATTATCTACATCAACTGTGGGTTTTGCTAACAACTAAATAGAGTACAACTCTACAAGAGATCCAGCTCTCTATATGCAAGACTCATCTTAAATTCTCAAAACTAACTCGAGATGAGGCAACAATCCTCAACAGATATCATTATGTCAACATAAACAAGTGTATCAACTATGCACCAACTTGTGCCAAACAAACTGTAATCAACATGTACCATATAAAAATGCATCAAACTCGTACCAAGCATATACCAATAATGTGTCAACTTATCATCAACAATTACTCATCAAAATGTACCAAAATCATCAACTATACACCCCATGTATGTGCCAACTCATCAACCGCTTGTCTCCAACCATGACTAGTTTTGATTAGTCAATAACCCCTAACTTGAAATAATCATAACTTGTAATTGTAATGAATAAATATCTTAAACTGATATAAAATGTTATTTAGTTTTTTTATGTAATTCTCCGTGGCACCATTTGAACCTCTCTATAAAATGATTTGTAGAAAAATGTCATACCCCTTCCTCACATTTTTGGTTTATTCTAGAGAGCTAATTCTTGTAGAGCATGCCTAACATACAATATTCATTGAATTCATATGAAAATATTAAAAAACATAATAAAATTCTACCTTAACCCACACATTTGGTCTCACCGAATTTGATCTCATATGAAGATATGACATTTTTTAATTAAAAACACTGCTTTTGACTAGTTTCAGACTAGCCACAACCCTATTTTCCACTGAGTAACACCCAAAATATAATGAACCACAAGATGAATTTTTTTACCACAGATACTTGGGTATGTTTCTCAATAAATGGCATAGTAATTTCATGGTCTAAAGAATTATAGAAAAAACAATTATAACAAAATGGTGAGATGACTCTAAATAACATATACCTAGAAAGCATCATCAAAAGAATTTATCCTCCCTTCACCTCCCTCTTTACTTCACCTTCCCTGAAATTCAGCTTGATATCCTTGGTTACCTCTTTGGTGACACCTATAGATATTCAATATTCTCAAGTGTTCCACACCAAAAATGCTCAAGAATCTCTCACAAGAAGCTCTCCATCAATACTCCAAAGATATCCTCACAAGAAGCCTCCATTGATCCACAAAAAGGATATCTACAGAGACCATTGCTATATTATTTATACTTCTCTTATCCTATAGGTCACTTAACCCATTTTAGTCACTTTAACCCATTTCTAGGTCACTTAACCTATTTTCCCTATTTTAGGGTTAACCACTTTCCATAAATAGAAATTCTCTCCAATATTTTATCATTTAAATATTCCTTCTTGATTTTCTCATCTTACTTTTATCATTTCTGATTTTTTCACTTCTATTATTTAAATAATCCACCTTGACTTTGTCACCTTTAATTTATCATTTAAATAATGATTTCTTCTTTTAGGTCACTTTGACTTCTTTGACCTTGGGGCTTCTGTTCAAGCCTTCATGTGGGGGTCCTTCATCTTCGTAAGGCCATAACTCTCAAACCATGAGGAGTTATGTGACATTCCACATACCACCAGAAATGGCATGACAAGCACTATCAATGTAGGATAGTTTCACCAATAATTTCCTTGATCTTCATCTCATTATTCCACATACAAGCATGGGTCCTCCAACCATTCTTCTAGGATAACTCAATCTGTAAAGCATATTCCCGTGAGGGATTTCACCATAAGGGGACCACTTTGGAGTTCATCCATTTGTGCACCTTATCAATCATTATAAGAAAATAATGAGAGAAAGGGTCCTCCAACCATTCTTCTAGGATAACTCAATCCGCAAAGTGTATTCCCGTGAGGGATTTCACCATAAGGGGACCACTTTGGAGTTCATCCATTTGTGCACTTTATCAATAATGATAAGACAATAATGAGTCATCTATACATTTTTCCAACAATCCATCATATACCAATGAAACCACAATGATCCATCTTCATCATGTATCAATGACAACTCATTGATCCATCTTCATCATATCAATGACAACTCATTGATCCATCTTCATCTATGCATTCTCATAAAGGAAAATACATATTATATTACATCAATCATCAATAAATCAATACTTTGACATCAATCAATCATTTGGCATCAATCAATCAAACCATTGGCATCAATGACAACATGATCCAACAGATTTGGAGGAAGATATTTATATGTAGCAGCCACAGGGGTATGAGGTCAAAGGGAAGGAAAATTTGGTATGAAGGTTGAAGAAGAGATTGTATGGCCTAAACAAAGCTCCAAGGTAGTGGTAATTGAATTTTGACAGGTTTATGACAGAACAAGGTTATAGTAGATGTCATTCTAATCACTGTGTTTATTTTAAAATGATAGAAAATGGAAGCTATATTATCTTGCTATTGTATGTAGATAACATGCTTGTTGTAGGTTCTAATATGCAAGATATAAATTTTATCAATAAGAGATAATTCATTTGTGATGAAGGATTTGGGTGTTGCAAAGAAAATACTTGGAATGAGAATAACAAGAGACATGAAAAATCGCAAATTGACATTGTCTCATGGTGATTACATAGAGAAGGTGTTGGAGAGGTTTAGAATGTAGAATACAAAACCAATTAGTACACCTTTGGCCAGCCATTTAAAATTAACCAACGAAATGTGTCCCAAGACATAGGAGGAGATAGAATACATGTCCAGGGTCCCTTATTCATCATCAATTGGAAACTCGATGTATGCGATGGTTTGCACAAGACCAGATATTGCACATGCAGTGGTGATAGCAGGGAAAATCCCCCTATTACTATACTGGGTCGGAGTATAGGCAGAGCATTGATCTCCCTTAAAATATGGTTCTATTTCTAAACTAACCCAAACAATATGAACTTAAAAGATAAGAGAAGGAAAAGAGGGTGTACATTGGGTCCTTTTGGTTGGTGTAGACCTCCTCCTCCTTTGTAGTTTCTAGGACTGTTGGTATCCTCCCAAAGCTGACCTGAAAACAATTTAAAAAACAAAGCTACAAGATATTTTATCTCTAGTATCATTGTTAGGGTTTAGATATAAATGTAAATGCATTAATCAATTAAGCACAAAAACACAATATTTGGGACAGAAACAGAACTCTTTTATTTAGATGTGAAGATTACAAAAAGTTACAACCTTCTTATCGGTAGACACTCCACAAACCTAGTTCAGGCTCCTCTTATTGCTGCTCCAAGTGCATCATTCCCATAATACCTCTCACAATCAACTGATCTCCTTGGGAAATAGGGAAGGGATTGTATATGGAGAGGGACGGAGAGGGAATGTTGAGGCCAAATCTCAGAAAGGGATGCAAATCTTGGGCTGAAAGGGGAAGGGATTTTGGCAGAGTTTCTTTGTTCTAATGCTTGATGATGGAATGGGACCCCAATACCTCCTTTAATATGAAAAAAGGATAGTTATTTGGTTTGGGGATGGGCTACAATGGGTGAATTAGTTGGGAAAACCTCGATAGCCCGTAAACTCTATCGAATTCCTTGCAACTTTTTGTTTTTGCTACTTTTGGAGGTAAACGGGGGTTTTTTAGTATGCAACTAGCATATGTATGTGGGTTGTCTAGTATGCAGCTAGTGTATTTATTTGGGAAGTAGTGCAATAGGGCACATACATGCTCCAAAAAATGGTTTTTTAGAGAGAGATCCTCAGCAGTAATTTGGAAAATTTTGCAAGTAGAAAGGCAAATGCAATGTATGCATAGGTAGGCCATTTTAGGTCTATAACATATGCCCCTAATGTGTGAGTCCATAAGAGAAACTGATGGCTGAAATAAATTACAATATCTTTACGAGTGGGAATGCACGGAGTCGAGTGAGCCTAGGACCATAGTTTGAGCAGTCCTTATCTACAAAACAATAATAATCTCTATGAGGCAGGCATACCCATGCTTGGTATGAACTAATCATGGTTTCAAATCAAGTACATTGCAGATCCATGTCATAGAAATGTCTATATAAAGTGTAATTGTGGGTGATACATGGTGGATCTACATCTCAAAATCACTCAATGATATTCAAATACTATACAATATGCATATTCAAGCAGCATCAACGCATGTGGTTGGAGATGAGGACTTCATAGCTCGAGCAACAACTTCAATATATTCAACAACTCAGGTAGGAGTACAATAGGACCATAAGACTCGCTACTCTAAGATCTTCGACATACCTTTGGGGAAAGACTACAGGATATCGATCATCAGGCATAGAAATTCGTCAATTTTGAATCTAGAATTGAGTGGACTCGTGGGATGGTCGACTCATAAAATTCAAGAGACAAACTGCAGAATGGTTGAATCAAGTTGGATAAAAATTCCCTTGGAAAAAATCACAAAATATGATCAGACTCAGGAAGTGTAACATTGACATAAGTCTGTGATGCAGGAGGCATGGAAAAATCTCCATATGTTTGGTAGAGTAACCAAACGAAGGAGGACATAGCTCTATGTAGCGAGAATAGATCCCTAAGGGTTAAACTCAACCCTTAGAATACTCGTTTAGTGAACCGAAGTTACTATAGCATACCTTTATTTGTAAAATTAGTCATTCGGACTGGAAAAAATGCGTAAACTACTGGACAGATGTGCCTTCAAATCTGAGTTTGGAAATCATGAAGGGAAAGAAGATCACTCGACAATATTTTCAATTTTTGAGAGTCTGAAAAGGGATTAAAGAAGACTCCATGGGGGATACTTTTCTCAAGTAATCTAGAGGAGATCAAAAAGAATAAATGAAGTCTTGTTGGTTGTTTCTTTTGAAATTTAAAGCGATCTTGAAAGAAAACAAACTGTGCTCATAAGGGATTCCCGTGGGTAAGGCTAAGAATGATGATTAGATAGAAGAATGAGGCTTCAATATGTAATCATAGCAAGACTAACAAGGACTCCCAAACTTATAGTCAAAACTCAAAGCATGGACGCCAAAATGTAGCAAAGGATCTACCTAGGGAATCCATGTAGAGGTAGGCTCTACCACCTAATTACAACACTTCTAAAGGAGAAGAGAAGGTTATGTGTCACACTTCGGTGGGATCGATCCTATGGCAAAGCGGAAAAGACAACAATATGCAGAAAGATGGGAGTGAAAACCTAACCTATATGAAAATTTTCAAAAATTACTTTTACCATGGGATGATACGAGTGTAACCCATCTCAAAAAGTTACCAAACCGAAAGGACAAGTCCATCAGAATGACCCAAAGATAACTCAAAATAGAACTCAATTAGCCACCAAGTCATGAAAAGTGAAAAAGGGGACCAAATTAGGGAAAAAAAAGGGCCAAAAAAGTCTATAAATAGAGGTGGACAACTCATTTTTACCATTGCAATTTGGAAATTAACAAAAGAAGTCAAAAACCCCTTTTATCAAAATGTGAATTCTAGGAGCTACAATGGACGAAAAACCCTCACACTTTGACCAAGTAAATACAAATCAACCTCTCTTTAATTTTAGTTCATTCATTTACATTTAATTTTTTTGTTTTGGAGGTGTACACCCTTGTAAAAGGGTCATGTTTGTGTGTATGCGGGCTATCCATGGTCATCCCATGTATGTACTCAGGCAAAGTAATAAACAGACCAAGTACATACATGATTTTTCAAGCTACAGCCTACATACACCTCATTTTGTATGAAAAAAAGAAAACACAATTATTAAACCCTCTCCAACTTTTGTGTGTGATAGGATGTATGTTCACTAGAGACAGAGGGAACATGAGGAGCTGGATGTTTTGGTCGAGGAGGACATTATGGCCATTTCTACGCTAAAACAGTGTGTCTTATGGAAATTTTTCCAGTATTTGTTCATGAGGGCACAACCGAGGTTGCTCAATGATCTAGTAGAGTATTGGAATCTTGATGCAGGATTTTATGTTTGAGGTTCAATCACTAACCCCATCCACAGAGGACATTTACTCCCTAACCAACCTCTCTAGAAGAGGGGAACTGGTCAACTTGAGGGCCTTTCCTCCGGTGCCATACAACATTGAGGACTACATCGAGATGTATTATGAGGTTGGTATTGAGAAAGTAGGTTCTCAGGTGTCTATTCACAAGATTACCAGCCTATCACTTTGCATTATTTTTTCATGATCGGGCGAATCATGGGATCCACAGTACTCCATCGGGCCTCTCATGCACAGATACACTATGCAATCTAGTGTTTAGAGGCTACCATGTTTGATTGGATTAATACCATGCTAGTATGCATGAAGAGACATCTCAAAGACTAACGTAGGCATTCAAACAAGAACTTTAGGTTTGGTACCTTTTTATGCTCATTTTTATTCAAGAGGGTACCAAGTACCAGCCCGAGAGAGAAAGTATAGGGGCATATTTCCTCTTTCCTGACATTGTGTAGGTGGGCAGTGTTTTTTCCTAGACAGGGTGCAGGAAGGACCCAAATGGCGTTCGATGATAAATTCTTTGACTGGTGAGACCATCAGATTCCAGTGATAAAGGACTATCCCTATACAGGGATTAGTTTCCTTAGAGATCTTGACATACTTGTGCCCCCTGATGAGGAGCATAGCGAGATAGGGAACAAATATATATATATATATATATATTATCCTTTTTATGTGTGTGTCATAGTATTAACTTAAAGCTTTGTTATATACATATGTGGGACCAGTTCGACTGGAAGACTTCACCAGGACCAGGCGTTGTCCTCAACTAGAGACAGGACCAGTAGCTGCAGGAGGACCCCCAGCTGGAGAGGTTGATAGAGTCATACGATGAGTAGAGAGGAACCTCACTTCTCTTACTCATGCAGTTCCTATGGCCGAGATCGAGGATCTTCCCCCAGATATGCAACCACATGTAGTATGGGTGCCTCGGACCTCGGTCCAGTTATTCTGGTGTCTTGCAAACGATGTTTTCCACTACATCAGGTCCAATAGGCCTAGACCTTAGATAGTGTTGGACTACTTATGCGTCGAATGAACTTTTTGTACTATATTTTTGAGGGCTTAAGCCCAACGATGTACACCGACTACTTTTGATGCTTTCATGCTCAATTTGTACTCATGACACCATTTTTGGAAATATATATATACATCTTTCATGTTTTACGGATGACATTTTTTTACAAATGTATTTACATGTGTATTTGTTTGTTTTAATTTTACATGTGAGAAACATGCCAATCTAAAACTTGATTAGCTAGAGTATCAGTTAAATGATTAAATCTCCTAGGAACATTAATATAACTAATATAATCAAAAGATCATTCTAAGAGACGTACCCTAAGGAATCGTTGGTGAAGAATAGGATCATAAGTGCGGTAAACCCCATTTAACTGGGATACAACTAGTTGAGCATATAAACTAACCTGAAGGAGAGAAATACCATGTGACAAAGCATCATGTAGTAATTCTATCACCACGTTGTCTTCAACAACATTGGTGGTTGCTTCACCTAGAAAAATACCTCTGGAAGATACCAACTGGTCACCAGGTGTAAAAATCACCCATGCTACGGAAGCAAGCCTCCGAGTGTGTCGGCTAGCACCGTCCACAAACCCAACGTCAACCTTCGATTCACTTGACATCTGCCAAAGTGAAAAACAGAACATAAATAACTACACGTCCATAAACCAAAAAAGACAAAAATGCATAAAAGAATATACATATATACAAGAAGCCACACCCAAGTGGCTGACCTAAGTGTAATACTTCTTAAGGTAGACCCCATTTCTAGGCTCCGCTAAGGAATTTCCCTCGAAATAAACCAAACGGTAAGCACCCTTCTCTAGGACCTCTTTCACAATGAAAGGTCTGAACCACATGGGTTTGAACTTGTCTGCCCCCAAGGGATCTTTGTATTGGTCATAGACCAGGACAAGATTACCTTTGGAAGAAATTTGAGGGAAAATGGATCGGTCATATTGACACTTGACTCGTTGCTTATGAGCCTCACTAGCGAAGGATGCATCATGATGTTGCTCATCAAGCTGCTTGAGACATAGAAAACGTTCCTCAAGCGGTGTAGTGTCAGGCAGTAGTTCCACTGTCAACCTCAGAGAAGGGATTTGACAATCAATAGGAAATAATACCTTTGTCTTGTAGACGAGTTGAAAAGGCAAAAAACCGATAGCAGTCTTTGCATAAGTTCGACAAGCCCACAACATTGAATATAACATCAAATTCCAATTTGACTTGGTCGAATTGATCATCCGTTGAAGAATAGTCTTGAGAGACTTATTCATAGCTTATACCTAAACATTCTCTTGTGAATAATAGGGTGACAAATTTTCTTGTTTAAACCTAATCTTTGATGTTAATTTAGTCATCATTTTATTCTGGAAGTGACTGCCATGGTCAGTGACAATCTCCTTCGGGATACTGAATCTAGCTATTATTTGATTGAAAATGAAAAGGGTAGTAGTTTCCCCATCATTGTTAAATGTCGGCATAGCTCTGACCCACTTACTGAAGTAGTATACTACTACGATGATATAGTGATGCCCCTGGGCAGAAGCCGGGTGACATGTAGTGAAATCAATCCCCCACTTGATGAAGGGATCGACAACAATGATCGGAAACATAGGAGTTGGGTGCACCCACATATTCCGACAGAATATCTAACATGGGTGACACTTCTTGACCGCCTCAACACAATATTTGATTAACGAGGGCTAGAAGTATCATGCGCGAAGAATTTTTTGGGTTGTTTCAAACCCAGACAAATGACCAGCACATGCTCCGATGTGAAAATCATTCAAAAATATATTTTCTTATTCGTGAGTAAGATATCATCGAAGAATGCAATCTACACCTTGATGATACAAACTGTCATCGAGGATGAGATAGTTTCCCGCTTCACATCATATTTGTCGACGCTCATCACGAGAAGCAGAAGCGGGGCACCTCAAAGTCTGAAGATACAAAAGTATATCTCCATACTAGGTGTCCAAAGATGAAATAAGAAAAATATCTTCATTAATTGGTGACTCTTCGGGTGAAATATCACCACTTTCGACCGACAGTTCCAAGATTGACTCAACAAAGACCAAGGAATTTTTAGATTTTGGCAAAACAAAATCCAAGTCAAACTCTTGGAGGAAAACTATCCACCGACTTATTTTTTCATTGATGACACATCACATTAACACATATTGAAAGGGATTTACGACGATGATAGTGGTCTTGCGAAGTAATATATAGTGATAAAACCGTTGGATAGCGAATAGTTGAGTTCTAGTCCCACTAGGCCTCGGCTAAGATAAGAGATAATGTGATCTTCGAGCGCATCATCCTCTTGTACCAAGACCATGTCGATTGTGGACTCTGTTGTAGTCACATATAACAGGAAATCCTTGCCATAATCAGGAGGCATGAGTAGAGGGGTAGACATCAGAGCGTGTTTCAACACATCAAAAGAGCCTAAGTTTCTTCATCCCAACATAATGGGACTCCCTCTTTTAAAATACACATGAACCCTTTCATAATCTTGGCATAATTAGTGACAAAATGTTGAAGAAAGTTTTGTTTCCCCTGTAAACTCTGAAGATGGGGTATTTGTTGCCATGTTTTACAGGCAGCATATGCTTGTCATTGATGGAAATTACAGCAGTGATGATGGCTTGAGTACAGCAATGATGATCAGTAGCGCAGTGATAATCGAGGAAGAGAAGCAACCGTGATCGTTGGACCGACAATTCAGAATTCCTGATGGTTGTTAGATCTCAATGTAGACAAGAAGAGTGCACTGAAAAATCCAAGCGCGGGATCCGACCATCGTCGGATCAAGGAGAACCTGCACGTTCTTTAAAGTGCAAGGAGTAGCGGGCTCACAAAATCCTGAATGAAGGAGGACCGTCCATCATCAAGCAGGACACGTGGTGAAAGATCGTCAGTTCACTGACTAGAGAGTCAAAGGAACGAGGTTCCCTAACCTCTCAAAATCGTGATATGCGAAATCGCGACTTAATCTGAGCCATCAGATCAAGGTTTGATCTGGACCGTTGATCCCAGTCCATTTTGAAGTTTCGCAGATTGAGAGTTGGAGATTTCAAAGAATAATAACCACAAGAATCTCGAAATCATGATATGCGGAATCGTGACTTAATCTAAGTCTTCAGATCAAGGTTTGTTATATACATATGTGGGACCAGTTCGACCGGAATACTTCACCAGGACCAGGCGTTGTCCTCAACTAGAGACAGGACCAGCAGCTGCAGGAGGACCCCTAGCTAGAGAGGTTGATAGAGTCATACGATGAGTAGAGAGGAACCTCACTGCTCTTACTCATGCAGTTCCTATGGCCGAGATCGAGGATCTTCCCCCAGATATGCAACCACATGTAGTATGGGTGCCTCGGACCTCGGTCCAGTTATTCTGGCATCTTGCAAATGATGTTTTCCACTACATCAGGTCCAATAGGCCTAGACCTTAGATAGTGTTGGACTACTTATGCATCGAATGAACTTTTTGTACTATATTTTTGAGGGCTTAAGCCCAACGATGTACACCGACTACTTTTGATGCTTTCATGCTCAATTTGTACTCATGACACCATTTTTGGACATATATATATACATCTTTCATGTTTTATGGATGACATTTTTTTACAAATGCATTTACATGTGTATGTGTTTGTTTTAATTTTACATGTGAGAAACATGCCAATCTAAAACTTGATTAGCTAGAGTATCAGTTAAACGATTAAATCTCCTAGGAACATGAATATAACTAATATAATCAAAAGATCATTCTAAGATATGTACCCTAAGGAATCATTGGTGAAGAATAGGATCATAAGTGCGGTAAACCCCATTTAATTGGGATACAACTAGTTGAGCATCTAAACTATCATGAAGGAGAGAAATACCATGTGACAAAGCATCACGTAGTAATTCTATCACCACATTGTCTTCAACAACATTGGTGGTTGCTTCACCTAGAAAAATACCTCTGGAAGATACCAACTGGTCACCAGGTGTAAAAATCACCCATGCTACGGAAGCAAGCCTCCGAGTGTGTCGGCTAGCACCGTCCACAAACCCAATGTCAACCTTCGATTCACTTGACATCTGCCAAAGTGAAAAAGAGAACATAAATAACTACACGTCCATAAAACAAAAAAGACAAAAATGCATAAAAAAAATATACATATATACAAGAAGCCACACCCAAGTGACTGACCTAAGTGTAATACTTCTTAAGGTAGACCCCATTTCTAGGCTCCGCTAAGGAATTTCCCTTGAAATAAACCAAATGGTAAGCACCCTTCTCTAGGACCTCTTTCACAATGAAAGGTATGAACCACATGGGTTTGAACTTGTCTGCCCCCAAGGGATCTTTGTATTGGTCATAGACCAGGACAAGATTACCTTTGGAGAAAATTCGAGGGAAAATGGACCGGTCATATTGACACTTGACTCGTTGCTTATGAGCCTCACTAGCGAAGGATGCATCATGATGTTGCTCATCAAGTTGCTTGAGACATAGAAAACGTTCCTCAAGCGGTGTAGTGTCAGGCAGTAGTTCCACTGTCAACCTCAAAGAAGGGATTTGACAATCAATAGGAAATAATACCTTTGTCTCGTAGACGAGTTTAAAAGGCAAAAAACCGACAGCAGTCTTTACATAAGTTTGACAAGCCCACAACATTGAATATAACATCAAATTCCAATTTGACTTGGTCAAATTGATCATTCGTTGAAGAATAGTCTTGAGAGCCTTATTCATAGATTATACCTAAACATTCTCTTGTGAATAATAGGGTGACAAATTTTCTTGTTTAAACCTAATCTTTGATGTTAATTTAGTCATCATTTTATTCTAGAAGTGACTACCATGGTCAGTGACAATCTCCTTCGGGATACCGAATCTAGCTATTATTTGATTGAAAATGAAAAGGGCAGTAGTTTCCCCATCATTGTTAAATGTCGACATAGCTCTGATCCACTTATTGAATTAGTATACTACTATGATGATATAGTGATGCCCCTGGGCAGAAGCCGGGTGACATGTAGTGAAATCAATCCCCCACTTGATGAAGGGACCGACAACAATGATCGGAAACATAGGAGTTGGGTGCACCCACATATTCTGACAGAATATATAACATGGGTGACACTTCTTGACCGCCTCAACACAATATTTGATTAACGAGGGCTAAAGTATCATGCGCGAAGAATTTTTTGGGTTGTTTCAAACCCAGACAGATGACCACCACATGCTCCGATGTGAAAATCATTCAAAAATATATGTTCTTATTTGTGAGTAAGATATCATCGAAGAATGCAATCTACACCTCGATGATACAAATTGTCATCGAGGATGAGATAGTTTCGCGCTTCACATCATATTTGTCGACGCTCATCATGAGAAGCAGAAGCGGGGCACCTCAAAGTCTGAAAATACAAAAGTATATCTCCATACCAGGCATCCAAAGATGAAATAAGAAAAATATCTTCATTAATTGGTGACTCTTTGGGTGAAATATCACCACTTTCGACCGACAGTTCCAAGATTGACTCAACAAAGACCAAGGAATTTTTAGATTTTGGAAAAACAAAATCCAAGTCAAACTCTTGGAGGAAAACTATCCACCGACTGATTTTTTCGTTGATGACACATCACATTAACACATATTGAAAGGGATTTACGATGATGACAGTGGTCTTGCAAAGTAATATATAGTGATAAAACCATTGGATAGCGAATAGTTGAGTTCTAGTCCCACTAGGCCTCGGCTAAGATAAGAGATAATGTGATCTTCGAGCGCATCATCCTCTTGTACCAAGACCATGTCGATTGTGGACTCTGTTGTAGTCACATATAACAGGAAATCCTTGCCATATTCAGGAGGCATGAGTAGAGGGGTAGACATCAGAGCGTGTTTCAACACATCAAAAGAGCCTGAGTTGCTTCATCCCAACATAATGGGACTCCCTCTTTTAAAATACACATGAACCCTTTCATAATCTTGGCATAATTAGTGACAAAATGTTGAAGAAAGTTTTGTTTCCCCTGTAAACTCTGAAGATGGGGTATTTGTTGCCATGTTTTACAGGCAGCGTATGCTTGTCATTGATGGAAAGTACAACAGCGATGATGGCTTGAGTACAGCAATGATGATCAGCAGCGCAGTGATAATCGAGGAAGAGAAGCAACCGTGATCGTTGGACCAACAATTCAGAATTCTCGATGGTTGTTAGATCTCAATGTAGACAAGAAGAGTGCACTGAAAAATCCAAGCATGAGATCCAACCATCGTCGGATCAAGGAGAACCTGCACGTTCTTTAAAGTGCAAGGAGTAGCGGGCTCACAAAATCCTGAAAGAAGGAGGACCGTCCATCATCAAGCAGGACACGTGGTGAAATATCGTCAGTTCACTGACTGGAGAGTCAAAGGAATGAGGTTCCCTAACCTCTCAAAATCACGATATGCGAAATTGTGACTTAATCTGAGCCGTCAGATCAAGGTTTGATCTAGACCGTTGATCCCAGTCCATTTCGGAGTTTCACATATTGAGAGTTGGAGATTTCAAAGAATAATAACCACAAGAATATTGAAATCGCGATATGCGGAATCGTGACTTAATCTAAGCCGTCAGATCAAGGTTTGATCTAGACCATTGATCCCAGTCCATTTCGAAGTTTCATGGATCGAGAGTTGGAGATGTCAAAGAATAAGAACCACAAGAATCCTGAAATTGTGATATGTGAAATCGCGACTTAATCGCAGCCGTCAGATGAAGATGTGATCTAGACCATTGATCCAACCCCATTTTGGAGTTTCATGGATTGGAACTTTGTAGTGACAAGAACATTGAACATCAAGAATGTCGAAATTGTGAAATACAAAATCGTGAAATGATATGAGTCGTTAGATCAAGTGTTGATCGGGACCGTTGATCCCACACCGTTTCGGGGTTTCAGGGATCGCGACTTGGAGATTCAGGATGCCTCATCTCCAGATTCATGAAATTCGAAATCATGAAAGTGCCTTATGCATAAGTCTATGGTCACAGCCCTTGGTCACATCAGCGAGAGATGGAGGAAAGAGCTAGAGCAACCAAGCTCCTTTTCAGGGATCGCGATTGGGAATGTCGAGACACATGGTCACACGAATGTCGAACTGTCGAAAGCTGAAATGCCAAAATGAATGCAAGATCCCTTTGAATCAATCCAATGGTGCAGGTGAATTTGAACAAGATCGGAGGGCTATTGTAGCATGTCGCAGTATAACTGCTAGAAACCATTGATGGTCTCTGCCAGAGAATTCGAAGAGACCTCTGTGTGATCTCCAGAGGAGATGAAGAGTCTCTAAGTTACGTCCAGTGAAGCAAGATGATTTTTAGGGGGATTGACAGATGGATGAGCGTTGAAGTATGTAACTGAAATAGAAGGCATAAGCTCAACTGTGCCAAAGAATATGAGGAGTCTCAACTGTCGAAGAGGCTGAGGAATCTCAGCAGAACACCTAGTAATGTTGAACGCGTGGAGGGAACCACCAGAGAAGCGGAAGAGTTGCGATGATCAGGAAAATCACTCGAGATGTGCAGGAGATTTGGTGCAGTATGAGCATGCAGAGGCATGGAAAATATTGCATGCACAAGGAGCACAGGGACTATAAGAATGTTGAACAAAGAAGAGATGAGTGTTGTTGTCGTGGGGAAGGATTCAAATGTGAGCAAGGAGGCAGACCGCAGGTGCAGAAATGCACAGTAGAGGAAGGTTGCATTGAAGGGATATGGTGTAGAGAGTATAAAAGGTAGAAGAACAGAAAGTGAAAGGGATGTGCAGAAGACACTGATGCAGACAAAGCAGAGTAGTGTAACAGAATAGCGATAAGGCTGGTAAGCCATTGAATAACTTTATATCACTATAATAAGTTTTAGTAACAAGGAATTTATATACCAGGGTGGTTGGGAGGTGCTAGGG
>SNQJ01S0161087.1:0-21635 GCA_010110895.2 Picea sitchensis | reverse complement strand
AGGAAAAAGTTTTATCATCATAAAAATCCAGATCACTTGCGGGAAAGTGTCCTCAAAGAATAAGTTTGGTAAGTGTGCCATAGCGGGATGTTACATTCATGAGTGTGAAAAACAATTTTATGAATATCCACTTCTTTTATGCGAATTTGGTAACAACCTGAGCGAAGATCAAGTTTGGTGAAGAATTGAGCACCCTTGAGTTCATCAAAAAGGTCATTAATGATTGAAATGAGAAATTTATCCTTGTAACATAGAGGTAGTCCTATCACTATCACCCCAATAGGATACCTCTTTCTATTTAGGAGGAGAAAAAACTCACTCCAAGGGAGACATCCCAAGACCTAGTTGGTTGATGAAGGGAGATAAGACAAAGGTAAAACCCACCCCTCTCTAGGTCACTCAAAAGGAAGAAGTCACTTGGTATTATTTGGGGTTAAAGAGAAATTCAAGGTGAATGATACTTGTCCCTTACCAATGAAACACCAAACGTTAGCAATAACCAAAGATATCAATGTTTCAAATTAACGACTTCAACATAAAAGATATGCTACCGAAACACTCTTATGCATGCAAAGATAAATGTATAGTAACAACAATTATGTCTGCAAATTGCAGGTTATAATGACAATGATGATATAAAGACTTTTGCAAATTTGATAGCACTTTGTCACTTACAATTTCAATATTTAAAACAAGTCTACAAGTGACTTCAATGGGCTGTCAAAACACTTGTAACAACAATAAACTAAGTAATGATGACAACAACAAAACCACTTCAGAAAAGTACTCAAATTAGGCAATTAAATAATCACTTTAGCATATAATGATAGTAGTTTGCCTAGTACAAGTGCCTGGTGGTTTTATGGACAATTTAAGGGATGTTAATGGGCTGCAATGATGATTGTAACAACAATTACAACAACAACAACAACCTTCAACAATATTCATAATTTTGCACTTGGAATGATAACAAAGGGAAGATTAGTGCCTTGGGTGGTAGCACCTAGGCTAGCACAATTATTTGGGTAGTTTTTTAGGTTAGTATGCTTGTTAGGGATGCAAAATAAAGGATGTAGTAGTGATTATAACAACAATAGTATAGCTGTTAGTGCAAGTGAAAGATTCAAGAATATAGTTTGAAAGTTTTTTTTGATCTCATTCATCCACAAGAGTATAGAAATCAATGCCTTTTAGGGTTTGATGGAGTCAATAATAGTAACAATATCACTTGGGAAATACAATAATGATAATACTCATCTAAGGGAAGATGTATATGCAAGAGGTGTTGGCACTTCAAGGCCTCAAGCATCTGAGTCTTTAAGGGAGGTCTTTCTAGAGAGTAGGAACTTCTAGGCCCTAGCATACCTTCCTTCCTTAGATTTTTTGAAAGAAAAGTAATTGGTGATTAGAGTGAGGTTACTAGAGAGATAGCACTTTATGGCTCTAATAATCACTCCAAAAGAAATGTATAATTGGCAAGATCAAGCTAGTAGAAGAGTTGTAGGGAGAAAAAAGCATTTGTTGTTTTTCCCCTAGGGTTTAAACAAGCAATTTCATAATCTTAGACATGAAACAAGTAAATTTTCCAAAAACATCCATTACATGAATACAAATTTATATTTTCTACTTACTTCACCAAGAATAATCAAGTCAAACCCTAGTTGAAGACCATTCCACCATGAAAACTGCCAAAATACACCACCATAAAGTTCTCCCAAGAGATGAGCACTAGTTATTTCAACCAATGACCCTTGAAGAGGGAAAAAATTTCAGTCCACCACTTGTGTACAATGAGTTATGATGAAAATGAATGTCACTTTATGTTTATTTATACCAAAATTTTACCTTTAATTATTTTAGGTCAAAATATCAGGGCCGACTTGGCCAGTTTACAACAAAATTTAATTTTGCCCCAAATAAATTCAATTAACATCTAAACAGTCCTCCAAAGATGATGTCATGCCCCTCTAGGGTGATGTTGGGCCTCAAGTGTGGGACACTGGGAAAAGGAGATGAAACGATGGGCCTCCAAAGGCCTAAAATTTTCTCACACATGCTAATTGCCTCATGAATGCCTCCAAGGTGACAACCCTAATTGACAGGTGATGTCTAGGGCTGCAGAGGTGACATCCAAGGCCTCCCAAGGGCAACGTTTAGGTGGGACGAGCATGAAACCCTAGGTCTGGGTATTCCACAGTGTCTCCAAAGGAAACACCCTTCATTATTTTAGCGCAATCCTTCAATCTCTTCTTATCCCCCGGCTGGGGTTTCAACATCCATCTATGGGATTTGAGCCCCCATGAAGATCCGAGCTAATCATTCTCTCATGTGTAGCTGTCCATCGGGCAAGGTTCCGCAGAGACAACAAGTACGCCCTCTAGGGGTTCATAAATCACAAGGATCATAGCATGTAAATCACATCTAATAATTAAATTACCTGAACATGTGCATCAAACCCCCCTTAACCCCAAACAAATGATCAAAGACGTTATGCAATTTGACAAGTCAGGTTTGGAGAGGGTCTCAGGGTGTCATATTGGGCTAACATATCTTAATTTTGGGGTGTTTCCTACGTGGATTCTAGTCCAAGTCATGTAAGTGTATGAGGTGGCATGGGGTAAATATTTGGGCATGGGGTGCATGTCATAACAGGGAAATGTAGAGTCTTACCTATGGGTGTCTTTGTGGAGGGTGAGATTCACCTTGTCATGGATGTAATTGTTTCCTAGACAATTCATTTCCATTTATTATTAACTTTATTTCTTTTGATATTTTATTCTTGTGCTTCAAGGGAATAGTTGAGGGCCACTGTCCTGGCTTGATGACTAGAGGTGACAACGTTATCCATAAACATTTCACGAAAATGAGAATGTTGGCTTGTAATGAGACCCACTTTCTCTTAGCTATGCCACCAAGAGCCACTATCCTAGTTTGGTGACCAGATAGGTGGTAATGTGATACTGCTACATGCCCATGGTCATAATAGGCCAACTCGTGATGAGACCACCTATCCATCAACCAATACCTTGAGTGTTTATGTTATCTTGTGGGTCCCCTTTTCTTATTGAGAACCTTTTCACTACTTTCTTGGGGATCCCTGGGTGAAGCATCTCGAAGGTTTAAAAAATGGCTTTTAACTCTTGCCAACTATTTTTACCCTCTGGGCCTTTAACCCCTTCTTCCCACGAGGTAAGGTACAACCCTTCCTAATGTAGCCAATCCGAATGGCCAAAAAGGAAAGGGGATATGGAAGGAAGAAATATGGAAAGTGGTAAGTATGGAGGGAACATACGATGAATCTTCAAATATCCACCGAGTAGCAACCCATCCTAAAGGGAAATCAACTTACTAGGGAACTGTGTCACCCTTCTAGTTTTGAACGAGGAAAAGAGCACAATTTCCAAGAAAACATCATGAAACAAAGAACGATTCAATACAACATGTTCACGTACTTCAAAAATCAGAGTGATGCATACCATAATACCTGGACTCATTACCTCATGGAGCAAGAATCACTGCTACTTTAGGACCAGGCTGGTGCAATGGATACTGTTGTTGGTGATATTTGGACTACACTGAAGAAAAGAGGGGCCCTCAAGGGCCATACTTAAGTCGTCTTTCTCTAGGTACTCCATGTCTTGGACCTGTGAGCCTCGAGACGTGATCTCCTTAGTTATCCCTAGGCTAGGGGATAACTTCTGGCTCCAACTCGAGGACATGTCCTCACCGTAGAGTGCATGAGAACCTCAACATCTTTGGTATGACCCGTGCCTGCTAAATCTCAACAAAATACATTAGAAATCCCTAGGGTGGTGATATCACCCCTTTGTTGAGGAAAATATATGAATTATCTTACTCAAGCATTTTTGAATCGTGCCTGGCTAAGACAAGATAGTCGGGAATATCACCCTATGTTTTATAGCCTCAAAAATATTTTCCCAATCCACAAGTATTAATTACAAGGGTTTAGGTTGATTTTTCTTATGAAAAGAATGTTACAAAATAACATAATTTTTTTATATAAGTTTCTGAAAAATATACAGATTACAAAAATTAAATGTGGAGATCAAAAAGCAAAAGTAACCAAGTTATCGATACACACAAATGAGATGGAATACGAATCTGCTCTATTTCATTCCAAGAAATCAAAAGTATTTTTCTCTTAATAAAACCCCTGTGAGGGCATGAACCAAAGTCTAATTTAGATATCCCCGATAAAAACCATACAAAAGGAATCTAACAAGAAGTAAAAACTAAACTTTATAATTTGGATTAGCTTGCCATAGACTGCTGCCAATTTGAATCCACACAATATCCTTTATCAGCTATAAAACTTAATCCATAAACAAAAAAGTATACACAAACTATCAAAGATAGATCAACACCTCTAAAACAAGCATCTGAATGATCTGGTTCAGTTCTGAACCTTGCTATATACAATAGGACCTTGTTGTCAAAAAGAGAATTAGGCTTTGCATGAACTCAAGAATGAATGAAAACTGAAACTATCTCATGAAAACAAAAGAGAAAACCTTAGTATTGCTTTCTCCTTTTATTCTCCCCTTGTTTCTTCTTCTCATTTAGCTTTTATGCCTTCCAAATAAGTTGAAGTAGTTTAACTACTTTCTTCAGTTAAGTTAGTTTAACTCGACTAATTTAGTTTAGGGGAGATAATAATAATAATAATAGTTAAGGGTATTTATTTAATAATAACTAGGTAGGTGGGACACCTTGTGACTCCCTTCTTTTATTCTTTTCAAATTATAAAATAAAACACAGTTGGATAATCATTTAAACACATGCCACCTTGTAACTCCCTTAAATACCTTCAAAATTTGAATATTTAAATATCAGAAATAATTCAAATCATATCAAAAAATATGTAAATATCCACATAATCCACATTATCCCCAAAAAATAGCTTGTTGTCCAAACTTTTTGCAGACCACTGTCTTCAACAAATCAATCATAAAAACACATAAATTAAAATCCATACTTTCCACTCTGAGAGGAAATCCTTATTTTGTCAATGTTATCCCCCTTTGACTTCCCAGAAGTAGCCTTAGGTTGATTTGAACCTTGAGGATGTATCTCACTAATAAGATGGGAACAATCATCCTTCATATGGATATGGGAGGACACTGAATTTGAAGAGTCATTTGAAGGAGAGGAACAAGAGACAACAAATTTTCCTTTATCTTGCACATGGGGGATGTTAGCACTGTCACGTTTTCAGTTAGAGTCGGTCTTAGTCAGGTCATGGTCCGTGTGTCAAAGCATGTGAGGTCAGATACCAAACAACAAATGGGTCAAAGTCAACAAGTGGTCGATTGTCACTTGGAGTTAGGAAGGGATGTCAAAATCAAACATGTGTAAGTGGTAAAGGGATTTTCCCAAAGAATCATGTCCTGTCAGAAGAGGAGGTTTTACGTGCCAAAGGTCGAGGCAAGTTGTTAAGATAGGAGTCACGTCAGCAGATGAAACGACCATCATCATCTCATTATGAAGTCTGAAAGGATGAGAAATCATGATGCTCATATCACATATACTCTGCAGCTCTTATCAACTGTACTTTACACATTCTGAAGTGTACCCGTCGCGCGGATGTGCTGCAAAAATATTCGACCTGCTTCAAAACCACTAGTCACCATGGATTCAGTGTCCCCAGTCATGATTCCATATCTCGCCCGTCCAATTATAAATGCCAGTTTCTCTGTCTGTATTCTATTCACTAGCCAATTTTATGGACTGCATGTAATTTTTCCCGCGAGCCTTGAGTTTCTCGTCGCAGGAAAGCCGATTTCCATCAGCTGCATCAAAAACTTGGTTCAATCAAGATTACCATTTTGGGTCCATGCTAAATCCACCGCACGCATAGAAAAAACACGCGTTGCACCATGGAGACATCCCATAACATAAGGAAAGGGGCGCGAAGTGGCAGAAATGTGGGCCCTGAACCTCAAAACTTGACATTGGTAAATGAAGATCCGGATGTCAGAGAATATTTTGAATAGGTCGGATGCATGTTCTATTGTAAGAAAATCCAAGGATTCAACATGAATCTGGAAGAACAGTTCACACTCAGATTCAATGAGCTCCACGCAATAATTGGAGGAATCACATTCCAGGTGATGGAGGAAACTCTACTAGCCACAATGGAGATCCCTCTGTGCGATGAAAGGTGGTCTAAAGGCATGCCTTTGGATGTGCTATGATATGAGGAATTCATCAAGACTGACTAGTTAAACACGAAATTCAAAGCAGGCGTTCCGAGTTGATATCTACATGAGCCTTTTCAGAAGCTCCTGAGGGCGATTAGAAAATATTTCACATGTAAAGGAAGGTCTAATAGAATACACCCACATCAAATCAGATTGTTGATGCATTTCATAGGAAGGATACTTTTGAACCTACCTTTTTTCTTGCACCAAAGCCTCCGATAAATGGCAGACAATGTCTAGGTTGAAGCAAACCAATCAAAGAAGAAACTATCTCATGTCTCACTAATCAAATTGTTGATAGTTGAAGAGTTGAGGAGAATGGAAAAAAACTGGGATTCATTTCTACTCATAGTTGGCATCCCCAGGGACCCCAAAGGAGATTCTCCTCTACCCACAGGAAAAGTAACATGTCACCGCGCGGAGGTGGAAATAGGAAGGGCTACGGAGGAAGGAAAGACACTGGAAGCCCTATCCTCCCAACAAATGATGCCCCGGAAGAGGGAAAGGCCAAGGAAGAACAAAGAGTCCGGGGAGGCCCAAGCATCGAGCGAGCCGCACGCAAAGTCAACTACCAAAGAGTTACTCATGCGCGCCATTTGACTGGAACCTGTTGAAGGTCGAAGTCGAGAAACCTACGACAGATGGAGAAGGCTATACATTGAAGGCACAAATATTCATGAAAATTCACAACAACTAAAGCAAGCACAACTCGCTATTGCTGAGCTATACCAAGAGATCAGGGAGCTGAGAAAACAGTTAGCAGAAAATACCCTTGAGGCATCAACATCATAGGGCTGAGACAGAAACACGACTTGGCTCAAGAGACAGCTCAGGGAAGCACAAGACACGATCATCCAGCTGCATGAAGAACAGAGGATGTCATAAGAGAGAATTGCAGAGCACTTCAAGTAATGTGGACTGGCCATGGAAAACGTCCATGTGGCTCTAGCTAGTGCGCAAAAGAGGCTGAAAGGGAACATAGTTTTGCAAAGACAAGTAATGAATTTGAAAAGATGCAACTAGTCTCTTAGGAGAACGCTTCGGGTATCAAAACTACAGACAAGGCCAGAAGCATAATTGACCAACTCCATTTTTTGTCTTCTCAAATGTGGCGCATATTTTTTCTCCTGTGTCTTGTTTCCTATCGGGAAGTAGGGACTCTGACAGGTACCCGCGCGACAAGCATATAGTGTGCAATGCTAGAGACACACCTATTACAAAGGACAAATGTATGTTGGACACACAACAGTTTGAAGAAAGGCATTGTCCCCTGACTGGCATTGTCATCTTGGAAACACCTGTGACAGTCCGTGATTACCCGCCACATGCACGCTCCAACAAATGATCGTGCGACATAAATCAAGGCCGTTACAATGGGTGGTAGGAGTCTGACAGAGTACTTGATCATCCAAATAGTCTGTCGAAGGAAAAACATTGACACATCACTCCTTAATGATGAAATCTTGTTGATGACCGAACTGTCATGGAAAATACGTCAGTTATTGTATGATTGAGTACATACAGTTTCTATTTTTAGTAAAGTTCCATACGAAGGATCATCTAGTAGAGAATAGTTAGGGCCTAATTTCTAGGGATAGTAGTTGGAGGGCAGGGCAGCCAAAGTGGCACACCCTTGTCTATATATTTTATCTTTTCAATGTAAGCCAGGTTGGTTGGAAAAGTAATAGAGACAGTAACTATTGAATGTATCTTTCGAACTCGATTGAAGTTTAATGAAAAGGTTCTAAAACTTTGATGAAAAGATTCTGATGGTAGTGGTTTGATGTATTGTAACCTCTCTTTATGTACGTGCTTTCCTGTGTTATTTATATTCATATCTATATTTTGTCTAAATCGTAACGTTATTCAAATCTATAATTCACTATGCGGTGCTCTAGATTTTTCCATTTAGACAATTTTGTTTTCTTCTAAGTGAACTCATAATTCATCTCCAACAGTGCTCTGAATTGCTTCATTTGTTTTTCTCTCTCCATACACAACAATTTTGAACTGAAAGACCATTTCCTACTTAACCTTTATCCTCTCAAGTTTAGTCACCAAGTCATTTGTTTGTCTCGTTTTCTGAAATTGACTCCTTGGCCCAAGGTATCACGTTCTCTTGCCAATAGAACAAAAAATATTGTACATAAGTGTTAAATCTAGCCAACAGTTTCAAAGACAAAACCTGTATAGAGATGAAGTCTCAGAGAGAGCCCTCTCTATGTTGGAAAGGCTAGTTTCTGGCCTTAAAGTTGGGTTATAGGTTGCATCTTCTTGATGACTGCATCTATGTGAGACATTCTCCAACTTACAAACACGCGAGATGTGGATCATTGCAGCTATGTGAGTCTTTATCTAGCTTAAAAACCTGAGAGAAATACCCTAAGAAGGGTACATGGTTCCTACCTGAGACAGAGATGGAATGTAGACATGACCTCCTCCATTCAAAGAATTGAGAAGAAATCTAGATGATTATCCAGTGGGAAAGGCGATTTGTTGAGTTAGACGTGCATGTGGCTGAGCACAAGGTGAACGTGTGAAATACAAAAGTGTTGGGTGCATCATCATGTGAACAAAAATGAAGATGATGTATTAGCCTCCTCTGAGCAGCAGAGTTCATGAGAAACTCTAGATGATTCTCCTGTGTGAGGCAGTGGGAAAGAAGATCTGTAGAGTGGATGTGCCTATGAACGAGCACAAGTGAACGCGTGAAGATCTGGTTCTTCTGTGTAATGTAGTGAGCCATAGATACAAAAATCCCTATGGATGTGCCCCTTGTGGATGAGAACTAGTGGGTGTATCAGATCCCTTGCTATATTGTTCAAGAGTCAGACCTACCTGTAACCCTAATTGTAATGTAAAGGGTACAGGTCAGCCCCACCTTAATGTGATTAGTAATAAATGTAAAAGATAATTAATCTGGTTAATATTAATTATAATGTGACTTAGAGAGGTCGACCCTGTTGTGCCAATAAACACTTCTGTTGATAGGACAAGTCTAATATAATTAAAGGAAGATTCCCCATTGTGGAATCATATCCTTCACACAAGTTTGGAAATTTCAGCAAGTACATCCTCTTGGGAAAAGGTGCACACCTCTCTTGGGCGCTAGTATTCTAGGGTTTGATCACCCTCTTCTGTGCCAAGTCTTATTGGTGGTTAAGGTATTTCTCTTGAAGAATATATCAAAGGATTTGGCTGGGTTTTCTTTCCTTGTTGAGAAGGGTTTCCCAGGATACTTATTGTGTTCTTGTGCATGGTGTTTCTTCTTGTGATCTCGGTTGCTGCAACATTCTTGTTTATGGTTAAGACAAGTGAAAATTGAAATGAACTACATGATTAACCTAGCTTATTGAAAAATAAACATGGTATCAGAGCATAGGTCTTGAATATCCCATTGCACAAACACTTTCCAGCCATTCTCTCTCACTTCTGCAGAAATAGTACGACCCTCCTAGGGTTTTGAGAAATTTTGTACCACCTACTCTTCTGAGGGTTTTCAACACTCAAAAATTGGACGTTGGGGATAAAAAGAACATAGGAGTGTAATAAATCATCATCCTACCTCTAGCAAGTCTCAGATTACATTTCCAAGCATTTTTATTTTTTGGCCCCAAGGGTCTCTAGGGTTTTGCCAAATTCTGCAGAAAAAATTCATAATTGTATTTTTGCAAATTATTGAAGAAGATCTTCAACTGACTAGGGCTATCGTATTTCTCAAGTCTTATCGTTGGCAGTCATAAGCCCAACAAAACCTAAAAGTGCTAGCCTATCCTAGATGTTAGGTTTTCTAGCCTAGTTAACAAGGGTTTGTGAAGATAAGCAAAATCATGATGGGAAGCAAGCTTGATTATTCAAGCAAGCTTAGTTTCAGGAAGACAAGACCTCAAAGAAATAAAGACATCAACATCTCATCACTCTCAGGTATGGTTCCAATCAATGACAATACTTGTCTAATTGATAGTGGTGCCTCCAGACACATGACCAGTATTAGAATCCATCTAACACACTTCGTTGAGAAAGAGACACATATACATGTTGTTCTTGGAGATGATGCTAGATATAATGTGAGAGGAGTTGGAACTTCTACCTTCCAACTAGATTCATATATGCATCTTAAGATAGAAGAAGTACTATATGTACTTGGAATGAAGAGAAACCTTGTCTCTATTTTGGCCTTGGAAGACAAAGGTTACAAAATTACTTTCTCAGAAGGAAGAGTTCTTGCATGGCATAAAGACTCTCATATAATCTCTTCCAAAGTAATTGGTGTCAGAGAAAACAAATTGTACAAATTGACCATCAAACCTGATCAAGCCTTATTACATAAAACTATCAACTTAAGTGAGCCATGGCATAGAATACTTTATCACATTCATTATACAGTTCTTCCAACTCTAGGGAATATGGTAACAGGTCTACCATAGATACATATTCAACATAAAGGATTTTTCAAAGGTTGTGCCCTTGGAAAAAATGTTAAAGGTTCCTTTCCTAGCAGTGACAATAGATCCAAGGAAATATTGGACTTGATACACTCAGATGTATGTGGGCCAATGAATGTTGCATCCCTAAATGGGTACTTATACTATGTACTCTTCATATATGATCACTCCAGGAAAACTTGGATTTACTTTTTGAAGAACAAGGATGGAGTCCTTGCCAAGTTTCAAGAATTCAAATCTCAAATTGAAAACCTAACCAGAAGAAAAATCAAAATATTAAGATCAGACAATGGAGGAGAATACACCTCAAAAGAGTTCAATAGTTTTTGCATTGAAGCAACAATCAAGAGGGATTTCACAGTTCCTTACAACCCTCAATAAAATGGGGTCGTTGAAAGGAAAAAAAGAACTATCATTGAGGAAACTAAAGCAATGATACATGATCAGAGTCTACCTATGACTCTATGGGTAGAAGCATGTATGACAACAGTCTATGTTCAAAATCGTAGTCCTCATAAGATCGTGAAGAACATTACTTTAGAAGAAGCAGAAGGGAATAAATCTCCAGAAGGAGCAACCAGAGAAAGAAAGAGAACAAAGAGATTCTCACGCTACCTTTCAACCATGACCCACATTATTGACTCAGAGCCAACTTGTCATGGAGAAGCTTCAGGTGAACAAGTATGGAAAGATTCCATGACTAAAGAATACCAATCTATATTAAAAAATGATGTATGGGATGTTGTTCCAAGACCAGAAGGAAAGTCCATAGTGAATTCCAAATGGATTTACAAAATCAAACATGTTGTTGATGGAAGCATTGAAAAATACAAGAAAGATTTGTGGCTAGAGGGTTTTTACAAAGAGGCAATTGACTATGATGAGACTTTTGCACCTGTATCCAGATATACCTCCATCAGATCTATCATTTCACTCACTGCTTCCATGGGTTGGAAGCTACATCAGATGCATGTAAAGACAAATTTTCTTAATGGTGAAATTGAGGAAGAAGTTTATATTGAGAATCTAGAAGGTTTGTTGTACACAATGAAAAATATCATGTATGCAGGTTGAAGAAATCCCTATATGGTCTAAAACAAGCACCACGTGCTTGGTACGAGAAAATGGATGGATTTCTGATGAGTTTGGGCTTCAACAAAAGTGCAGCTGATCCAAACTTGTATTATCACATTGATGGCAATGAGTGTCTAATTTTGTTCTTATATGTGGATGATCTTTTCGTCACTGGTTCAGAGAGACTCATTGCTGAATGCAAGCAAGCATTGACTTCCAAATTTGAAGTGAAGGATTTGGGCCTAATGCATTATTTCTTGGGACTAGAAGTATGGGGGAGAACATATGAGATTTTCCTAAGTCAAGGAAAATATACTATGGAGATACTCAAAAAGTTTAGTATGACAAAATGCAAATCCATGCCTACTCCAATGGTAATGGATTTAAAGAAAATGAGTGACACTGATTCAAGAGATGTAGATCCAAATTTATACTGACAGTTGATTGGATCTCTGATGTATCTGGTTAACACCAGACCAAACATTTTCTATGGAGTAAATGTGCTTAGCCATTTTATGAGCCAACCAAAACATACACACTGGATAACTTCAAAACATGTATTGAGATACTTACAAGGCACAATTGGTTATGGACTAAGATATGCATCCAATGTGGACTTGAGCCTGCAAGGATATGACGATGCTGATTGGGCAGGAAGTGCAGTAGATAGAAAAAGAACCTCAGGTTGCTGCTTCATCATCAGATCGGCCATGGTTTTTTGGTGTAGCAGAAAACAAATCTCTGTGGCTTTAAGCACAATAGAGGCAGAGTATATTTCACTGAGTGTGGTAGTTTGTGAAGCAATAAGGCTCCACAAACTTCTGAATGACTTATTCGATCATGAGATGGATCCTACTACTATTCACTGTGATAACCAGAGCTGTGTAAAGCTCTCCGAGAACCCAGTGTTTCATGACAGATCGAAACAGATTGAAATCAAGTATCACTATATCAGAGACATGGTGCAGAGGAAGATAGTTCATGTGCAATGTATTTCTACTCATGAAAAAATTGCAGATATATTCACCAAACCACTTGCCAAAACAAAGTTCAAGTATTTCTGTGAGAGACTTGGCCTCGTGGAAAATGCCTCCCTAGATGAGAGGGAGTGTTGATGATTGCAACTATGTGAGATATTCTCCATCTTATAAACCTATGAGATGTGGATCATTGTAGATATGTGAGTCTTTCTCCAGCTTACAAACCTGAGAGAAAGCCCCTAAGAAGGGTATGTGGTTCCTACCTGAGACAAAGATGGAAGGCAAAGATGACCTCCTACATTCAGAGAGTTGAGAAGAACTCCAGATGATTATCCAGTGGGAAAGGTGATCTGTTGAGTTAGACGTTCCTATGGCTGAGCACAAGGTGAACGTGTGAAATCCCAAAGTGTTGGGTGCATCGTCATGTGAACATAAATGAAGATGATGTATTAGCCTCCTTTGAGCAGCAGAGTTTCCAAGAAACTCCAGATGATTCTCATGTGTGAGGTAGTGGGAAAGAAGATCTGTAGAGTGGACGTGCCTATGGACGAGCACAGGTGAACATGTGTAGATATGGTTCTTCTGTGTAATGCAGTGAGCCAGAGATATGGACATCCCTATGGATGTTCCCCTAGTGGACGAGAACTAGTGGGTGTATCATATCCCTTGCTATATTTTTCAAGAGTCAAACCTTCCTGTAACCCTAATTGTAATGTAAAGGGTACAAGTCGTCCCCACCTTAATGTGATTAGTAATAAATGTAAAAGATAATTAATCTGGTTAATATTAATTATAATGTTGCGTACAGATGTTGTCCCTGTTGTGCCAATAAACATTTCTATTGATAGGACAAGTATAATATAAGTAAAGGAATATTCCCCATTGTGGAATCATATCCTTCTTACAAGTTTGGAAATTTCATCAAGTACACCATCTTGGGAAAAGGTGCGCACCTCTCTTCGGCACTAGTCTTCTAGGGTTTGAGCACCCTCTTGTGTTCTAAGTCTTATTGGTGGTGAAGGTCTTTCTCTTGAATAATATAGCAAAGGATTTGGCTGGGTTTTCTTCGCTTGTTGAGAAGGGTTTCCCATGATACTTCTTGTGTTCTTGTGCATGGTGTTTCTTCTTGTGATCTTGCTTGCTGCAACATTCTTGTTTATGGTTAAGAAAAATGCAAATTGAAATGAACTACATGCTTATCCTAGCTTATTGAAAAATCAACACCTCTATCATTCGTTTTCTCCGCCGAACGAGTTTACAGAGCGCTAACATTTTGGAACCATTGTTGGGGATAGAATTGAATAGATATTCCCCGGGAGAACGAATAAAGATATAGTTTTGACCCCTGAGGATAACAATGGGCCAAACATCTACATTGGCTAAAATATTTACCTTGGAGACTCCAGTAAAAGAGACCAGTATCATAGAGTAGCGCGACTCAGAAATCCTGGCTCTGAAGATAATTTATACCAGAGCCAATCTTGACCCAAACTCTGTAGAGCATGTGTGTTGTCTCGAGAAAATTCTGTGCAGGGAAAAGGAGCAGGAGCCAGAAAAGTTCTATTACCTAGACATAAACTTATCCTTACCCAAATACGGTGTACAAATAATTGATGATCTCTATTTTGACACCTTGTTCGAACAAACCTTGTTCAGGTGTAAATTAGAAACCAACTTGGATGATATAGTCTTCGATGAGAAGAGGTTTCAGTCTCTGATACCAAACAAAATCCTACAAGATGCCATATTTCGCACTCAGAACATCCTGCAAATCCAAAACCCCCCTAGAGAAATGGCCGCCAGATTCGCCCCCCTTTCCCTGCCAACTCAACTTCATGATTTTCCCTAGAACTACAACCAGAGGATCAAGCTATATGATGCCGAGGGAAACACCTCTGCCAAAAATCCCCTGGATTGGTTAAATGATTTCGTTGATCTAGAATAGGTGGATCATGAAGATGCGAAGATGAGGTTGTTCACACAGAGAATTTCGGGAGAGGTTAGGAAGTGGTTTAAGGCCCTTAAATAAGGAAGAATTCCCAACTTTGCCGCATTTAAAACATCGTTCATTTCTATATGGAGAGACAAAAAGAATCCTTTGCAACTACTGACACAGTACAAAAATATGAAGAGAGCACCAGAGGATACGGTGCAAGAGTTCTCGGACTGTTTCATGAGGTTCTAGAACTTAATCCCCATATAAGTCCAACAACCTCCCGGGGCTACACAACTTCGATACACTGACTCTTTTGACAACGATTTCGACTTGTTGTTGAGGGAGAGAAGATCCACTAATTTAGACGCCATGATGAGTGATGCAATCGAAGTTGAATTAAATATGATGGCGTCGGGAAAGATAAAAAAAATTCAACAGAGGTAGGAAGAATCCCCAAGGAGATGTCCAGCCATCGACTTCTCGACCCTCGGATGACAAGTTTGACTTAATGATGAAGACGATGGAGAGGTTGATGGAAATAATGTTCGTGGGAAATAAGCTCGCCGCCCGAGAACAACATAACCTCTAGCCCATAAATCAAAACCTTATAAGAGGTCTGTTCCCACAAATCAAGCAGAGGGAATAGAGAGACCATGGCGACCAAACAATAAGGCCCCCGTTCCAAAACAATTATGCAGACGAAGATTTTGATCAGATGATACAAGATCAAATGAATTCTTGCAATGAAACAGACACACGCATTTTCTTGACGAAGGGAGAAAACGATCAATATATGAGTGCAAATGATGATATCATGTTGCAGACTGATGATACGCTGTCTTTGGAAATAGAGGAATTTAGAAAGGGTTATCACAATGCCATCATGCAGTTCCAAAATCAATACAATGTCAAGACTAGAAATGCGTCTGTAGAACCTCAGGAGACGAATCCCATAAGGGAACCCAAAGCATACACCTCTTTTGTGAGCTTACCAAAGAAAGACAACCTGACCAAGATGCGACCGAAAAGGGAAATTCAAAGGAGGAGGTTCTAAGGAAAGCGCCAGAAACAAGCTGGGAGACGGGCATCAATGAGGTAGAAAATGTCCCCTGGCTTTGAAGCGAAATGGCCAAAATTAAGATCCTTCACAATCACATCCTAACGATCTGTCAGAAAGGAAGTACTTATGTCGATATGATTATTAAAATGGTAAAAGATGGGAGAGACTCAGAGCATGAATATCTAGGATGATCACCACCTTACCATTTTGTTTGAAGTGCATTATTGTGGAAGAAAGCGAAGCTACCTGGGGCGTTCCCCCCTTTTAAATTGACCCTCAAAATCCATAACCTTGACTCACATAACACCATGCTACAGATTACGAGATTGTTTTCGTTGCACAATATCATACCCAAAGTGGTCATGGATGAATTAGGTCTTGAATCTACGGAACCCTATAAGGATATTTTCTCCTTCTACTCGAGGAAACTGAAATGTTTGGGTCTGATCAAACATTTGGTTGTGTCTCTTTCCCAAATACCTTCTAAGAATATGGTTATGGATGTGGTTGTGGCCGATATACCCCTAAATTTGGCATTCTATTATCCAGGTCATGAATTACGAAATTGAAGGAACCTTGTGGTCTGGATGTGTAATGTAGTATGCACCACCATTCTGTCTTGGTAAGAGAGATGGTTGTAAAAAGAAGTGTTGCTGAAATACATGGTAAAGTAGAAAGGCCATCGGCAGAAAACCATCCAGTATTGACTCCGTCAACATGAGATCCAACTCCCTCTATATTCTACAATGACCTAAGCTTCAAAGAGGAAGAGTGTGACCATCGTACTTGTCGAGGATAAGGCCGTGCATCAAGCAGAAGAATGTGCAGACACGAGAAACTATGTGGAGAAATAAATGTGGAACATGAGCTTCGATGGAGCCGTCAGCATAAGAGGGAGCAGGGGTTGGTGTATGGATAAGTCCCCCCAAAGTTAGGCAAAAATCTTGATCAAATTATTTTTGACGCTATTATGAAATGAGGCCGAATTATAATAAAATAAATGCACAAAAAGATACGGCATATATATCAATAATATAACATAAATATATGGAGATGCAACCATAAACATAGAGATACATTAATACACAGTAATTTCTTTCATGAGAAAGAAATAAATGAAGCTATAGAAATATAGAGTGAAAGACTGCAAAGCTAGAATGGTGGCGACATATCTTTGAGAAGAGATGTAACAAAATACTATAAAGGAGTATGTATAATAGAACAAAATGAAAAAATTGAAACAAATAAAAAAAAAAAAAAAAAAAAAAAAAAAAAAACCTAACCCTGGGAGATGGAAGTGCCAAAGTCATGTGGGCCCCGTTTGGGTAAGTTAATTCATCAACTTCGCGGGGTCGTGGCACATATGATCTCCGTTTTAAATTATGATAGCTCGTTGTAAAGGTATCACCAAGGAGATTAATTTTGAGAACAGCAATGCATTTAAATATCATTGAGAACCTCGATCTCAAAGAAACTCCATTTAGGCCCTCAAATGGGCGGAAGTTAAAACACCTTTAAAAATGAAGCTAAATTGCCAAAATTGCCATAAAACTATTTTACGAGCTAGTCGAAAAAAGATTGAATTTTATGCCGATATCCATCTGGATCAATCCCTCCTCCTTAGGAATAAATGGTCTCCATTGTGATGAGTTCTCGAGGGAGAGGGAAAACCATTTGCTAAATCTCCATCTTGGTGAGCTTTGTATTGTTGGAGATGTTGCGTTGCTTAGTTTGTGGGAGTTTGTCACGAACTTGTTGAGTCTGAGGCTGTTCAACAAGTCGTTATACATACATGAGAGGATGAGGTGCAGAAGGAATCTTTTCACTTTGCTACAACCTTGTCGACTTTCTTATTGGATAGAAGGTGCGGGGGGAGGCTTTGAGTGGTTATGAGTGTTCTTTTGTTCTCCTTTTGAGCAGATAGTGAAGAAGCTGAATTTTTGCGGTATAAGAATGATACTACCTTGTGACACTTTTAGGTGGAACAATAGTTGGAACCTCACAGTGATAGAAAGCGACCCCCAAAGTAACAAATGAAACGCAAGTGGAGACTCGCAAACAACATGGGTAATGCACATATGGCTGGCCCAGAGAACATCACGAGACATCGATTAGGGAAACATCACATAATACCTCATCCTTGAAGGGTTGGATCTTTGTATGACGAAGTACGACCTTGATTGCCTTCTTTCTGGAGATCATCCTTACTTTGAAAACCACCCACGATGTTGTATAGGCGTAGGTGTGGTGTTGTTAACAATCCCAAGCGTTTGGCGACCTCTGCTGAGATGAGGTTCTTCTGCCCCGCTGCATTTTATTGTTGTCAACAATAAAATGGATTGGTGTCCCCTTCACCCACATCGTGAATGAAAAAGGTGGAACCTCTTGAGAGGGATCTGTTGGTTCTTACTGTTGAATTGTTGTGGTTAGCGACAATGGCGATTAAGTGCTGCGTCAATGATAAATCGCTACCGGTATTTTCATAATGAGATTCTGAATCAAGGTTTGGCTCACTGTCTTTGTTGATCTCGGGCCTGTGTATTTTGAGTGACATTCGCCGGTGTTGTGCCGGATTTTGTGGAAATAACTTACCATTTTCTGGTGTCCTTCTTTGTATCTTCTCAAGTGACCCTTCTTTCAGGTATCTTGGATTGGTTTTCGAGATACTATTTGTTAGGACCATCTTTGTCATACTTTTGGTTACATTCGCGGTTGCTGACCCTAAATTCCTGTTGTTTTGGTGCTTAAATTTACGCTCAATTTTAATGGCATATCGATGATAAGAAGCACTAAATGATGAAGATGTCCAGAAAATCCATTTCAGTCTGGATGTATCTATTGTAAGAGCCTCACGGTATTTCAGAACCAGAAAAATTTTGCTCAAAGTCTTCGATACCCAACGGGTGTGCAAGGTATGGAAGGTATTGGTAAAAATTCCTGTCTGTTTTGGTGCTTAAATTTCTGCTCAATTTTAATAGCATATCGATAAGAAGCACTAAATGATGAGATGTCCAGAAAATCCATTTCAGTCTGGATGTATCTGTGTAGAGCCTCACGGTATTTCAGAACCAAATTGCGCTCAAAGTCTTCGATACCCAACTTGGTGTGCAAGGTATGGAAGGTATTGGTAAAATCTAGAACTTCTTGGCCCCTCTCTTACTACATTGTGGTCCATCTCATGTACTAGTCCTCATAGTTGCCAATAGGGTAATATTGTTCCTTTACCGCATCCACAAAAAATCCCAAGTGGGATCGACCCCATATATTCCAGACTCCTCTGTGGAAATTTGCTCCTAGTAAGTTTCCCACTAATTTTTGACATGAGGGAGAGCTTTAAGGAGTGCGAAGGTGATCTTTTCTTTGTCGAAAAATTTGTGAACAAAGAAATAACCTTCTAGCAAAGTTAACCATTTTTCTAGGGCTTTTTCATCTATCTATCCTTCAAATACATGAATATAAAAATTAACTTGTACCTTGAAAGGCGAGGTGCCTCCAAAGTGGACACTTGATGAATATGTGCTTGATGCTATCAGCAGGATTTTAAGGATGTGGGAAAAATTCTCCATCATTTCGTCTCTCTGTCGCGTGAGAGCTTGCTCAAACAACATATTGATAGGATCATCCGCTCCATCGTTTTTATTTTCTTTCGCCATTGAGGGTTTCTTGGGTGTACGAGAGAAATTGTATTCAAGAGAGACAATATCGAGACCCAACTTGCTATACTCGGACCTCGTTGGGGACATGCACTGAAAAATAAAAATAAAAGATCAAGTGCAGCATGCTCTGATACCACTGATCCAAATTATTTTCGGCATGAAATGAGAGAAGAGATATAATAAATAAATGCATAGATATATCACGTATATCCAATAATATAACATAAATATATCAGAGATGCAACCATAAACCCAGAGATAGTGTAATACACGATTTCTATTAATGAAATAAATGTACAGAGACTGTAAAAATACAGAGTGAAAGACTCGTTAGAATGGTGGCAGCTTATCTCTGAGAAGAGATGTGAAGGATAATCAAATTCACAAGAAGATGATTACAATGAGGCTCTGAAGGCCTTTTTATAGTAAACAGGAATGACAAAAACCCTAGACATCCTAAAAACTAACCCTAGGAGATGAAGTGCCAAAAGTCATGTGGGCCCCGTTTGGGTAAGTTAGTACATCAACTTCCTGGGATCGTAACTTTTGCATACGATCTCCATTTTAGGCGTATGATAGCTCATTGGAAAGGTATCGTCGATGAGATTCATTTTGGGGGCTCAATCATGTCTTTGACTATCAGTGAGAACCTCTATCTCGAAAAACCTTCATTTAGGCCCTCAAAATGGCCCCGGAAGTTAATGCTTGCTAAAAATAGTAAATTGCCAATGTTATTGGATAAATCGGTAGGTGAGGACACTAACAGATCTCCCTAGATTCACCTAGATCTATAAAAAAATAGGACAGGACACGACTCTTTCCCTAAGCTGTAGTCCTTGAATTTACTAATAAGAAGGAATGAGGGGCATACCTTTATATCGCTTCTTTAGGTCTCTGTTGTTCCCACTTCACTTCGGTGCTCTTGTGAAATCAAGTCTCAGAAAACACAAACCAACCAAAGTGAAGATAGCAAAGTATATTCAATGTCAACCTATGCATATGATCAAGGAGTTATGCAATAAAATAAGAGTAATTTTATGGGAAAGGGACATGCCGCTGTATTATATTAATTGAAAGTAGAAGATACAATCGGATCGCCTTGATGTCGCAAGCTTCCTTTTAGTGACCCTTGGTTCCAACACACACACTTTCTCTATACTTGTGTGAAGAAGATCCAATACAACTTGGTGGGCCAAAAAGAGTCTCCAAACTTCTATCCAAGTAGGGTTCTTCACACAATTCTTTCACCAATTCTCCATTCAATCTTGCTTAAACTTTTCCTTGAGAATCCTTTGAATATATAGGAGAAGGAGAGATGGTTACATGGATGAGGATGATCCCACTAAATCTGAGAAGTCAGTAGGATGCCAACCATGCGAATGCCAACTCATTTTCTAGAAGATCCCCTTCTAGAACCTTTGTGACCTCTTCTCCTTTTCAAGTCAAAAAACAGGTTCACACCCTATCTATAGAGAAGACTGCCAACAATTCACACCCTAAGTGTGGGAGGCCTACGAGAATGAGGGATTTTTGCACCTTGTAACATAGGCAGCCTACGAACTCACCTTAAAAATGTGTTTTTGGAAGAAGATAGCAGTTACTTTTCTCAGGCAAAAAGTCCTTATGGGAGCCTGAATACATTACTTGTAAAAACATCACTAGAGTGACCAAAATCATGTGTAACAGAATGCCCCCCAAAGTATGAGGCCGAAACTTGTGACAGCCGAAATAATTTTTAAAATGCGTGTGTGTGTCAGAAACAAGGAGCACATCTAATCAGAAACCTGTAAACAACCAAGCATCTATAGAATATAATACCAGTTTCGATGTAGACATTCCCATACTCAGATCACAAATGAATGAAATAATAAACGTATGTCATGGCCACAAATCATACACCATGGATACATGTCGTCAAAATGATACATAGCCACCAGGAATACACTGTGGATCTATGTGACAAGACTTGAATAATGACATAGCCACGAGACATACAAAGTGGATCTATGTGCTGATACAAATCATACATACTCCATCGTAGCCTGGATCAAATAGATGGGACCCAGGGTCTTCAATACTGTCACCTGAAAGTATGAATCTATCCATGTGATTACATGTGTTGAAGTTGAACATGATAGAAATCACTTGAGTACCAGTCAGTGATGAAAATCGTTAACAAGTGCGAGGGAAATCACCATTGATGTCAATGACTCCCAAGGTACTAAAGTACAATCCGAACGAATGTGAATGAATGAGCTGAAGT
>SNQJ01S0161086.1:9217-19942 GCA_010110895.2 Picea sitchensis | reverse complement strand
TGTGAGAGGTCTTTCTCTTGAGAATATAGCAAAGGATTGTTGGGTTTTCTTCCCTTGTTGAGAAGGGTTTCCCAGGATATTTCTTGTGTTCTTGTGCATGGTATTTCTTCTTGTGATCTTGGTTATTGCAACAATTGTGAATGATGTAGCTGCATTTGTTTATGGTTCAAGTAAATGCTAAAAATGAAATAAACCTCATGCTTGAACCTAGCATAGTGAAAATTCAACACTCTGAACCAAAATACATCAACAAAGAGGCTCTAAATGGCCTCTAGAGTCCAAAAAAAATCATGCTACAAAAAATAACTACAAATCATCAAAATCATTGCTTATCATCAGTATCACCCTCTAAGCATTAAAATAAGATAGTAAAAGCTTAACATGCCTAATTAATGATTTTGCTTGAGTGAAGGGTACATTTTCACTAGGGTCATGGCAGAGGAGTTCAACAATCAATGCCACCAACATCAAGGTACATCAAGGTACATAGAAGGCTTGGTGCTCTTTATTAAATGTCAGTTCCATGCTCTCATACATGATAGAATCTAGTGGAAATGTTGCAATCTTACAACTCATTAAAAGTATTAAATCTACTAAATTTTGAATGAGATCTAAAATTATATTTGCTCCATATGAGGTCCAATAAGGTTGGAACCACTCTCAAACATCCTGAAACAATTAATGGTAATGTATTTTGTTTGCCTTAACTTAACTTATGGTTTTATTTTAAAAGTGATTTTGGTTGTCCCTAGCTGTGATGTATGACGTTGTGAGGAACCAGCCAGTTTAGTATCAAACCGACCTAAAACAGTCTAAATCACCAAACCAAACCAAAAAGGCGCCCAAACCAGTCAGACCAACCGGTTCTGATAACACGGATCCAAACCCTAGCTAGGGAAAACAATGAAAACCCTAGATCACACCAAGGAGCTCCAATAAGCATGCATCACACAAGCATGACCTCCAAGGCAAGACGTCTCCTCTTCTTCTCTTCAACAAGTACAACCTAGGGTTTCATCTCAAAACCCTAGTCTCCAAGGGATGAAAGTGAAACCCGAACCCCAGTATTCAAGATGCTCCAAGAAGCTCCAAGTAACCCTAGCAACTCCAAGACAAGAGAGATAAAGTACAAATGAAGATTCAAGAGAGAGAGGAAGACTAGTGTGCTCCTCTTAGTCACATCTCTAACAAGCAAGATAAGAATGATGATGAATGAAAGGACTCTCTCCTTCCTCTATATATGAGGTAAGAGAGGCCAAAAACACATCTGTGGGGATTATGCCCTTATAAGCAACCTACAAAGACATGTGTGGTCTCACACATGTAGAGCACTACACTCCAAGGGTACACATGTCAAGCTCCAAGGTGATGTCGTCCACATGCAAGGGTCAAAACCAAGGCATCACATTGGGCTTTGGTAATTACAAACTTATCGACTCCTGATGTGCAATAATAGTGAACTCACTCTCCATTTGGCTATGCTAGGGTTTCAATTCATTCTCATGTCCACTATAGAGGGAGACTCTAGCTCCCCCTCCCATGTTCACACCCCTTTGCTTACACTATTGAATCCTCCAAAGCCATTGCAGGTTCAGCAAAGAAGAAGGTAAAGCAGAACAGAAACGGATCTTCCTCTTGATTCATCAAGCGAATGGAGAGAGCCCCCAAGTAAAATCAGGAAATCCAATGCAAAGCTCTTCTGTTTGTAGATCAAGCTGTAACCAACAAATTCAATGGGACTTGGCCAATCGTCGAAATCCAGAAGAAGATTGGGTGGAGAAAGACTGGACCCCTCAAATCCAAGGAACTGTGAGCCAGCTTTACTGCAGTGGGGACTGAGACAAAAAAGTGCAATAACAATGACAAATTTCTAGTTGATTATACAAAATAAAGCTACATATAAATACCCAACAGTAAATAACATTGCTAGAGTATTTGCTTACGACACGTTGTATTTTATAGTTTTAGAGTATACCGTATTTTATAGTTTTAGAGTATACCGTTTAACATTTACCATTCATCCCCCTCACCCTCTGTTTTGAGCACCTACCATCCAACGCCACCCCCCACCCCGCTCGCGTTTCAAGTGACTTGAATGGATCCCGCTCGCGTTTCAAGTGACTTGAATGGATCCTTTCAAGGAGGGTGATTTGGACATCATCAAGACTTCTATGAGCAAAATTGTAAACAAATAGAGGCAGCTGGATAGCCCAAGGGGTCAGCTCAACCAGTTGCCGCCAATGTTGCTTGGCATTTGGCTAATTCCGTGCCAGCAGGTGCCCAGTACGAATCTCCCTGAATGAGGCGTACTAGTCTACGCCAACAGGTTTACTAGGGATGACATCCAAGACTGCGGGGAAGCATCCCTTCGATTTCCTTGCAGGATTTTCTTTGGAAATAAAAAACATCGCTGCCTAATAAGCATGAAGTTACGTTTGAGCTATGAGTTTTATGAGTTTCACCAGCTTAAAATAAAAAATGAAAAAAAGTTTCATGCAGCTTTTCTGAAACACAGGTGCAGAATTCGACTTCCATTTAAACATCTTTTAATACAATAATTTGAGAAAGCTAAGAGATTGCATTCATTGGGACCTTGTTTTTCTATCATACCCCTGTTAAGATGAACAACAAATGAGTACGCGCAGTGAAAACCCAACACCGAGAATTCATGTGATTTGATAAATATCAACACATGCACTTGTAGTTTTCGGGTTGTCTACTAGCATATGCCTTTGGGCCTTTTTATTCTGTAACCCTAACTTTCCCTGACTGCAGGGAAATTTGTTTTTCGAATGCGAGTGTCATCGATGTTTACCATGATTTGTAGCTTTTGCAGCTCAGACACCAATATCCCAATATAAGTTGATACTAGAAATTAAAATCATCATACGGAAAAACAAAACAAGACTGATAGCTTAATGATGTTTACTTGCAGCCTTTGGAGAAAGATAATATCACCCCATCTCCCCCTGGATGCACAGCCATACTCACAGGAACATCTTCTTCCGGTAGCACATTCACCTGTGCAAAAGAAAGAGAAGAAAGGCAGAGCCAATAAAATTAATTCAATTACAATCTCAAAGACCATATATTAAGTATTCCACGTCAAAAACTACAGAAATACCTCACGCAATCAACTTGAAGGAATTTCAGCAATTTTTTGAAAAAAGTTAAATAAGGTTCAATTCTGTCGATGTGGACTTCATGTGACTAGAACAGAAATTGCAAATTTGAATGAACTTCAGAATAACAAACTGTGTGAAGTGGGCACAGCAAAAATTATCAGAACTTTGGAGAAATTGAACCTCTGTGAGAGAATCTGGCTTAAAATTGTAACGGAGAAGTTGAAGGATTGCCATCCTCCTGCCATCCTCTCCCTGGTCACCTGCCTTTCCCAAGAGAATGTGAGCAACATCATCACCATCATTACCATGAGAGGGCTTCGATCCTGCAATCCAGGAAGCAAGTGTCCCGGGAAATTCCTTGTGATCTGTGGAATACATAGTCTGGTTGTTGTTGTTGTGGTACCTTGACCTGCGTGCCATCGCTAACACGTACAAAGTTCAAACCGCAGTCCGAGTGTGGTTCGTATAAAGACCTACTCAATTACAGCGCGCGTACCATGTAATGCTGGAGAATCTGGGTGGCATATCCGTAGGGCATACAACATGGCCACGGTTTTAAAATATTATTCCTCTCGCATATATGCATTAAGAGGTTTAACTTGGCTTGTCCAAATATGACAAGTTTATTATTAAAAAACCAATTTTTAACAAGTCAAACACTTTTTTTATATCTAGTGTTTAAATTTGTCTTTTTTCAAGTATGATAAGTTCATTATTATAAAATCAAATTTTAAAATTTTAAAGGTCAAATGTTGTCTTTTTCAAGTATGATAAGTTCATTATTATAAAATCAAATTTTAAAATTTTAAAGGTCAAATGTTGTCTTTCAAGTGGTATATTCATATGGCAAAGGATATCCTTTGCAAAGGTCAAACACTTTCTTTCATACAAAATGTTTAATCATATAGCATAGTTCTCTCTTGTTATTTGAATTTAGTTATGTAAAACTTTCTCCATCCATGTTCAAATTTCCAATGAAATTTTGATTTATTGTGATAAGGTTAGAAGGGTAAATATCCATGAGATAGAGGTTCACTTGGATGTGTCTTGGGACATCTCTGCCCTTACTAAGTCATAAGTTATTGGTATATTTGGCTTGCGCAATATTAGATATACTCTTGGGTTATAGTGGTAGCTAGTTGATTTGATCTTGAGCCTAGACCAGGCCACTCCAATGAGTCATTGATTCCCATGGCTAAAAAAAAAAAAACTAGCTATATAAAACGTTAGAGTATCATGTAATGTTGAAAAATATGGGCGGCATATCTATATGGCAAAGGATATCCTTTCAAAAGGCCAAACACTCTCTTTCACATAGAGTATTTAATCATATAACAAACATTCCCCCTTGTTAGAATCCAACTATGCAAGAGGTCAGAGTGTAGTGTAATGTTGAAGAAGATAGGTGGCCTATCCATATGGCAAAGGATATCCTTTTGAAAGGTCAAACACTCTTTTTCACAGTGAGTGTTTAATCATATAGCAAACTTCCCCCGTGTCATTCGAATCCAACTATACAAGAGGTCAAAGTATCAATGTAATGCTGAAGAATATCGGTGGCATATCCATGTGGCAAAGAATAAACTTTTGAATGGTCAAACAATGTTTTTGACATGAAGTGTTTAACCGTATAGCAAACTTCCCCCTCCTTGTTAGAATCTAGCTATGCAAGAGATCAAAGTATAGTGTAATGTTGAAGAATATGGGTGGCATATCCATTGGCAAAAATATCCTTACAAAAGGACAAACGCTCTCTTTCACACGAAGTGTTTAATCATATAGCAAACTTCCCCCTTGTTGTTAGAAACCAGCTATACAAGAGGTCAAAGTATCATGTTATGCTAAAGAATATGGGTGGCATGTCCATGTGGAAAAGGATATCCTTTACCCTCCAACATGACCATGATGTTTAATCATTCTTCCCCTCAGATCTATGCATTAATTAAGATGATAAATTTGGTTTGTCTAAATATGTTAGAGTCCTTTAAATAACATAGAAAATCAATTTTGAAAGGTCAAACATCCTCCTTCACACAGAGTGTTTAATCATCAAGCAACTTCCCTCATGTTGTTAGACTCCAACTATACAACATATCATAGTTTTTATCAATTCAAATATGGATTGATTTAAAATTGGGAAAAAACCTTGGGGTATCGTTCTACCATGTACAAAACTTGGATCATAGTGGAACTCTAATCATGCCTAAAATTTATGTCAAAATTGACATTGGAAAGAGGGTTCTTTTGCTACAAGATTAGCTTACCCCCCCTCACACATATACACAATGGCCTCTACATTCATTGGTTTGAACTTGAGTTGTTTGCCACAAAAAGGCTATCCTATGACCATACGTCATATGTGCATAAGGGATGTTTCTCAAGGTTGCCATGCATAGGGTGACAAGGCATCCCCTAATGATCACTATTATACAACATTATGCAACAATTATACCATATTATTCTCATGTGCACCATGGAATCACCCCCACCATATCATTGCCATTATCTAGCACGCAAGTTGGTCCATTAGGGTGATGAATCATGTGATAAGTATCCTTTCGTGTGTGTGTGTGTGTGTGTGTTTTGTGTGTGTGTCACATAAGATGAGGAGAAACAAGTATGAGTTGTGATAATTTATCACTTGTTGAAAATTGATGAGGTTCATTGGGCCAAAGGAGCTCAATATGTTGGATCAAAGTTGGGGACCGATTGATGAACTTCTTATTCAAAGCCTTGGTTACTAAAGAAATTGGAGGGAACAATTCTACAATTAATATTGTTGTTCATGAGGGACTAACCAAGAAGGAATTCAAGAGGAGTTTGTAGATCATTATAAAAAAGTTTCCCTATCACAGGGGCTTGCAAAGGAACATAAAGTGGCCATGCGAACATTTATGAACATTGTGCCCTAGTGCCTCTTAATAGATGGCATGTGAACTACAATTGTGTCTATGAATTGATAATAACTTTGATAGAATTGGTTGGTGACTAGTCACTTGTATTGGACATGTTCATGTGTGAATTCTACAAAGAAACATGGGAATTTATTGGGGTAAAGCTTCTTAGGTGTATAAGAAAGCGTTCAAAAAGTAAACCTTGGGCTTTAATATCAACCAAGGTTTTGTCCGATTCATCCCAAAATTGGGTGACCCCAGGACCATTACAACGAGACATTGATAACTCTATTAGATGTTTCTTACAATATTCTCATCAAATCCCTCGCTTTCTACATAAAACATATTTCACTTAATATTGCTCATTGTGAGTAGACATATTTATTCGAGGTCAATTCATCTACTTGGGAAGGCATGGAATGGGCTCATACCCTTTGTTTGGGTACACTCTTCATCAATATTGATTTTGAGAAAGCATATGATCACACATATAAAAATTTATTCTATTTATGTTAAAGGCCCTCGAATTTGGGAATTTCTTTCTTAGGACTACATAAACTCTCTTCATTGAAACCTCTAATTATCCTTTTATCAGTGAATGTATGTTGGAAGAGGTGGGCATGTTTACCATCCATTAGGCTTTTCCCTTGGCCCTTGTATTATATGTTATGGAAATTGAAGCTTTGGGTTATCTTATTTGCAATCGGGTAGGCAAAGCTTTCATTGAGCACATCCATTTCCTTGAAAACAACTCTAATTAAATTGTTAATTGACCTTTTGCACATGCCTCATTCATCACCATCCTCAAGGATCAATTCCTTTGGGTTAACATTATGGAATGCCTCCAATTGTTTTATGTAAACTATGGGTGTTTAATTCAATGGGATAAAACTCAATGCCATTGACAAAGTCAAAGATAGATTCTTCGCTAGTCAGAGAGTCACAGATGGTGATGGATCCTCTAAGGCCACATTTTCAAATTTCTCAACATATTGTTTTCCTTCCAAGCCCCTCATAAGGAGCTTTGGGAGGTGGAGGTCCAAAGTGTTTAAAAGAAGTTTGATAAATGGATTCTGAAGTCCATGGCATTTATAATCAAGTTTCAAATTTGCACCATGGTTCTTGCATGCACACATGTTTACTAGTCTTCTTGTGGGGTGCGCTCAAAGAGTGCATACTAGTAGCAAGAGGAGGCATTTATAAGTTTTCTATGGCCCAAAAATTTTGGGGACAATGATGGCTTTCATAGAGTAAAGTGGGAGTTGTGTTGTACCCCAAGTGTAACATCCCATGTTTTAATCCCCACGAATTATAATGTAATTGTATAAATGTGAGTTAAGTTGGTGAGCTGATGTGTTGAGGCAAAGAGCTCATATTGATTTAATGTGGTAGGCTAGGGCGAATTGCATATCATGAACATTGAAAAACTAATAAAAGTAATAATTGTTGGTTGCAATGTGAAAGGAATGAAGAACGATGGGGGGCTATGATTCCTCAAGAGAGAGGGGTCCAAGGGGAGTTATGCATGGGTATTAATCCAAACCCACACTTATGAATTATTATCATTGTATATAACCTTCTAATTGGATGTGGAGTGTGCTAAAAGACAATCATTTAACTAGTGTAAGAGGGTAGGTATGAGTGGTCACATCCAATAGTTATTAGAGAGCATCGCCATGAGTACAATCAACTTGGGGAAGAGTGTAAGTCAAGTCAAGCAAGCAAACAAAAAGAATAAATCAGTATGGCCAAGGGGGCAGTTTTTGGACAGTCACGTTTTTGGATAAAAAACAGTTTTTACCTGCAAGTTTTAGGCAGCAAGAGAGAAGTTGATGTAATGTCCCCCTCTTCTTGACAAGGGTCTTGAGAGACTTATTAGTCTATTTTCCCCTCTAGACTATAGTCTCATGGGAAAAAAGGGGCTAAGAGGTACAAAAAGTGGTCACTAAGGAGTAAAGGTTATATTATTAAGTTGACTTTGGTAAAAAACAAATAAAATCTAATTGGTTGAGATGATGACATAAAGTAATAACCTTAGAAGTAAATTAATTAATTTAAGTGAAAATTAGAGAATAGAGGTAGAAAAGGGAGAGAAGGGCGCCTCACTCCTCATTCTTGACATTTTTCTCATTTGCATCTTGAGCTCTACAGCTTAGACATTTTGAGGGTTTTGAGTAAACAAACCCTAGAGATCAGCAAGGAGGTAGATATGAAGCCAATAGTTATCTAGAAGGATTTGCCATCATCAAAGTGCCATTTCTCATCAGTTCTTGAAGGATTTTCTCTACATATTTATTATTTGTCTTGGTTGGGTGAATTTCTGAAGGAGGGTGCATCTTCTCTTGGAGGTTCAGTGAGTTAGAGGGTTAGATCTCACAGTTTAACTGGAGGATATCATCATATGTGTTCTACATCATTAGTTCTATAGATCTATAGTATTTTTCCAAGGGTTGGAGGTCAGAAGAGAGGAGGTCGAAATACCAAGGGTCCCTACAGCCAAGCAGTGCGCAACTCAACCAATTTGGGGTGTGAGATCAAAGAAGGGAAAGAAATTGATATTGTTTACACTTGCCTTCAACCATTGGGGTTTTTGGAGCACTGATCCAAATGGATCCAAAAAGGCCTAAAATTCGAAGTTCTTATATTCAGATGAAACCAGTGCCATCGTGTAGGGCTTGTCGTGTCGATTCCGACAATATATTCTTTTTCGAAAATGGACTCTGTATGGCGAAGTTATTGCAGTCTGAAGTTTTTCCCAAACAGACAAAAAAAGTCAAAGTCAAAGTCAACAGTCCATATTGTTGACTTCAACAGTACGTCATCATGACACATGGTGGTTGACATCAGCATGATGTTAGCATGTTGATGTGGCAGCACCAGAGGCTGACACATGGCATGCATTTTTTTACGTTTTCAAGTGTTGATGTGGCAAAGGATTGGGCTATACAGATGTTGATGTGGCAGTTTGTACAATGACGTGGTTGGCTCAGGTTGTGACACATGGCAGGGTATGAATGACACGTGGCAGGGTACAAATGGCACATGGCAGGGTACGAATGACAGGTGGCAAGCTTCGGGGAGGACACATGGTGGTACGGGGAGCTGATTGTGCAGTGGATTGTGCTGGTGACTGGGATTAACGGTCGAAAAGTAGGGCACCAAGTGGCCCAATCCAATTATGCCATGTGGCACCCTGGATTAGGCCAAATTTGGGCCAGTTCAAAAAAAAATTATAGTTCCGCAATAATCGAACTCTAAACGTCTGGTCAAGCCAAATACTTTGAAACTACAACCCGACCGATCAGGCTACCTTGTTTCTTATTAAACCATGTGGCACATTTTCCTTTTAAATTGAGTTAGAGCAGAGTTTTGGGGTTAGCGCCCGGTCGACAGGGCTAGCCCGTCGACCAAGGCGCTAGACCGATGGTTGATCCAAAAGGGGCGCGACATGTGTTTAACCTAGCCCGAGGCCATATGGCACTTCCACATGACCAAGGTCAAGTACCTTGGGCGCAGGCTTAACTGTTTAACACCTAGCGCATGGCCACACGACGACCCACATGACCAAGATCCAGAGGCCCAGGGGCGCGCGACCAAATTTTGCCAAAAGTAGGTTTGTAAGTATATTATTTGGATTTTTATGATATTTGTGCTGATTTTAATGGGATTTTGCCCGTTATTGGAGAATCTAGAGCTCGATTTGAGGCCAGATTTTGGGAGGAAGTTGGGATGTGAACCCCAACTGAAGTTCTATATACAGTAGGTCAATTTGACAGCCATAGGAGGTTCATATTAGCAGAATTATGACAAGTTGTGGAGAGTAAGACATTGTTATGCAAGTGAAGTCAGTAAGCTAGGGAACTTTGGAGGCCATTTTCGAGAGCTACGCTCAACCTTTTTCAGTGTCGTCAGTTGTTTTGGATTCTTGAGGTCGAGTAGAAAACATCCAGACCATTTTTTAATCCAATTGATGTACTTATGATGTACTTTTGAAGCATTGATATTTAATGAAAGAGGCCTCCCCACTAAAGACCAAAGGCCCGAAGACGTAGTCAATTTTGTGCCAAACTCCGTTATCAAGCTTGGTGTTATGGTTTGTTGTCCTTATTGTTCATTTGTTGTTCTATATGTTTTATAATGGTTTTAACATTCTTAATTTACGAATGTTCTCCTTCTTCTTCTCTTTAAATCCTAAATGGTAAAATAACTCATGCATAAACTTAACCAAAGTCTTTAAAAGATCATTTTCGGATCAAGTGGTATCAGAGCAGGTTGGCATTTGGTTGTTTTGAGTGAGAATGATCACCAAGGAAAAGTTAAGTCATGGTGAAGGAGAGCTTGTAGAAGGAGATCCTGAGATTGGATCAAGAAAGAGGACATCTCAAAGTGAGAATATGGCATCGGAAGAAGGACTTTCTCAAAACGAAAGAGAGTTTCAAAAAACTTTCTTTGCCATGTCGGAGATGGTAAAAGTATTGTATGATGATTACTTGGAACATAAGAGGCCGGTTCAAGGGGAATATTCAAACCAAGAAAAAAGTGAAGAAGGAGAGGACCCTCCAAAACCTCCTCCTTCACCTCCTTCATCACCATCTTCTTCTTCTTCTTCAAGTACAAGTTCGAATACTACTTCTGCAAGAAAACATTCTCATAAACATAAGCCTGACATGCCATTACTTAAACTTGATGTAAAATTTGTTTTACCT
>SNQJ01S0161085.1:21645-41660 GCA_010110895.2 Picea sitchensis | reverse complement strand
TATTCATGTCTTCTTTTCCATTCTTTAGTCTTGTGATCTCTTCTTCCTTTTCTTCTAATTTAGAACTCTCTTCTTGTTCTTTGAGCATTCCCTTTAACTTCAAGATGTGCCTTTGACTCCTCCTAAGAAACTTCTTAGTGTTAGCCGAAAGATAGTTATAGTGTCTATAAAAATGATCACTCCTATACATGTATAAACCCTCTTCAATTTCCTTTTGAAGTTTTAATAGATTTGCTTCTATTCTTTTCATGGGATAAATACCATCAAACTTTACACAAACTATATCTACATCTTCTTCTTCACTTGTAGAGAAAAATTCATCATCATCATCATTTCATTCAAGGGCTTTAGTGTGTTCTTTACCTTCATTTGAAATATTCTCATGATCTTCCTTTTTGCCAATATCAACACATACTTCTTTGCTTTTATTTGAAATGTCTTCAGGATCTTCCTTTGTGCTATTATCACTTGATTCTTTATCTTCACTTGAAATGTTTTCAAAATCACATTTAGAAATAATGCATTCAAGAGTTTTTGATGATTCTTTACCTTTGATGATCTTGATGGAGTGGCATTCCCTTTAACTCCCAAGATATGCCTTTGACTCCTCCTAAGAAACTTCTTGTGTGCTATCTGAAAGATAGTTATAGTATATATAAAAATGATCACTCCTATACACATGTTTAAACCCCTTTAATTCTCAAAGCTAACAGATTCCTTCTAATTCTTTCTCTGTATGGATAAATACCATCTAACTTTACACAAACTATATCTACATCTCTCTTCTGCTCTTGTAGAGAAAAATTCATCATCATCATCATTGTATCTAAGTGCCTTTAGAGTGTCTCTTTACCTTCTCATTTGAAATATACCTCATGATCTCTTCTTTTGCCAATATCACACATAATTTCCTTTGTTTTCATTTGAAATGTCTTCTCAAGATCTTCCCTTTGTGCTATTATCACTTGATTCTTTATCTTCACTTGAAATGTTTTCTAAAATAACATTTAGAAATAATGCATTCAAGAGTTTTTATGATTCTTACCTTCATGATCTTGATGGAGTGGGTCTCTCAATTTCTTTTCTTTTCTCTTCCTTTGCTTTGATATGTCTCCTCAAGCAGCCATAGATCCTTGGCTAAAGTGCATTGTCCCATGTTTCCCTTTGATAGGGCTTTGAGAGTCCACTAAGAATCTCTGTCTTGAGAGCTACTGCATCATTCTTTCTTTCCTTTCCCTTTGAGCTCTAAACTTTGACTTGTTCTTCAATGGAACATATCGGTGGATATGTTCCGTTGATGGTTGCCTTCCAAATAGTCACTCTCATTGTCTTCTTTAAATACACTCTCATCTCTATCTATAGAATAGTTTTCCTATCAAGGACAACCTCATCATCCATTTTGTGTGTCTATGGATCTCCTTTCAAGCTGTTAAGGCTGTAGGAAGGCTCTCTCTCTCGAAGTACCAATTTAAACTACATCGACCATTCATCATGTATCAATGATAACTCATTGATTCATCTTCATCATGCATTCTTACCAAGGATAATATATATTATATTATATCAATTAATCAATCAATCAATCTTTTGATATCAATCAATCACTTTGACATCAATCAATGAAATTAATTCAATCAATCATTGGTATCAATCAATCAAACCATGGTATCAATCCTTTTCCTTTCTAGTTATTCTTGAGTAAGCTTTTCAATTTTTCCTGTCTGTCACATCCCAAATTTTTCTACCATTTTACCTAGTTCATGAAAGTGTCTTTTTTCTGCCCAAGCTCATGCCAGCTTCTGTTTCTTTCTCTCTCTCACATGTCCCAATTCTGCCTTCACATCCTCTGTCCATTCACCAACACCTCCTGGCTCTGTCCACATCCTCCACAGCACCTCATCATGTTGCTTTCTCCCAGTCCATGATGCCTGGGCACCCTTGGCTTAACTGCCTCTGAGGAAGAATGGATGCAGTGCATTTAAAACCCTTGGCATCTCTCAAACGTCCTCCCATCCATGTCCTGTCTGTTCCCATTTCAGCACAAGCCCAACTGTCCACAATGGTCCCACAAAGTCCTCCACCTGTCCTAGTCATGTTGGAAAACCATTCATTGTATTGCCATGTTAGAGCACAACTCTCTATTCATTGTTAGTCATACTAGAAAAAACATCACCAACCTCTGAAAATAATGTTGGAGATCAGCTACTAGCCTTTACAAGTAATGCTAGGAGCATGTCACCAACAATTGCAATCGTAGTCATATTAGGTATTGATATGATTGAGAATCCTAGAAGTATAAGACATAAGCCCAAGTTACCTTGCAATATTTTCAAGGGTGATCACCTTACTCATATGTGCCATAGTATTCCAGAGGTACTAAGACTATGGTCCTTATTTGAAGGCCCTTATAGTTCTAAGTCATATTTGGTTTCCCAACAATATAATCCTTATTTGGTTGATGTCGTCATACCATGCAATATCTGTGCAACACCACCCTCTTGGGTAGCATGCATCTCTTTGACCATGTTGTCTCGTGATCTTGTTTTAACTAAAGGGTCGGGTCGATGCAATCTCCAAACACACCAATTTTTGGGGAGTGATGCATCTATTGAACTTGTTTTCTTGCATCTTATTCAACTAGTGGTCATGTAGATGTAATCTTCGACCGACACCACTCTTTTTTTGGGGAGTGATGTGTCTCTTGAGCATGTTGTCTCACATCCTTTTCAACTGTAAGAGTCACGTCAGAGCAAGCATCTTCAGCCGACACTCCTTTTTTGGGGTTGATGTGTCTCTTGACCTTTTTATCTCGCATCCTATTCAACCAATGTTTGAAGAAGTGGTCATGTCGATGCAATATTTGGTTGGATCACACTCTTCTCTCTTGGAGTGAGTAAAATTCTGTTGAAGTGACATTGTCGTGGCGAAATATTCAATTAATCCCACTCTTCTTTTATAGGTTGATGTCAATGTCCCTAGAATTTCTAGTTATGTACCTTTTGAAAAAGGGAGTATTCCACTCTCTTCTCGAAAATGCCCTCCAAGTCTTGAGATGGTTTCTCATTGGAAATGATCTTTTTAGGAGCATCATCTCCTTCCTTTCTACACCTCCTTTATACTGGAATTCATCATTGTGGTGATGAATGATCCCTCCACAAGTATTGTATCCTCCTCGGCTTGACAAGATTTGCCCTCCCAAGTTTTGTCACTACCAATGAGTTGTTGGATTTTAATGGTTTCATGGGCACCTTTGGACTCTAATATATGCCACTTCTAGAACAATATCTTAGAGTTCAGTTAATCTCTTTCATACTCCCAAAAATGAAAAAGATTGTCGAAAGTGAACTTGTCTCTTCTACACTCATTAAATGGTTTCTTATGTAATTCATTTGGTATAAGTTTAACTCCTTTCCGCACTGGGTATAATACTTATGAAAATGAATACCGGTCACCCACAAAAAGAGTTCTTCCTGGCATTATTTTATACTTTTGGGCCTAGGGACTAAAACTAAAAGGACATTTTTAGTTAAGTTGTAATTGCATCCATTATCCTTCTTGCATTGTTGAGCATACTCTAGCTCTCACTCTCTACATGTGCCTCTTCCCTAAAAATCTTATCACTAGCTACAGCTCCTTTTATATCCTTTGCATCTTGACATCCCATTACCCATAGAGGAAATATTTCCTCTGAGTGTCCATGCCTCTTGCATGCACTTTCTTTCCTACATTGGCAGTAGGTATGCCCCACTCAATTGAACTATTTCTAGCCCATGACACTTCTGTTTCCTCCCCATATCATAACACTTCTTTACTATGAAAAACCCAAAATATGTGGGGAAAAAGAATGTTATTCCCATCGGCAACATTCATGTACTCTCGAATGTGAGAAAAAAACTCTTTGAGTCCTTTTTTCATCCAAGGTTCAGTTAATCATGACTCCTAAAGAGTATCTACAATTAGAGTTTACTCCTTCATCCTGCTATTCTTCCATTCCCTATGGAGATTTTGTTGATGCCTCATGTTTCGCAAAAAAATTTCAATGATCATTGCTAAGTATATGATGCCTAAGTTATCCATATGTATCATCCTCTTGTTCAGTGACTATCAGCCTCATGTAAGCAATTCTTCTAACCCTTGACTTTTCTAAGTGCTCCATCACAATTCTTTTAGTTTTATCTCATAATCACATGTAGTTGTTTTCCTACCTTGAACCCTAGGCCTACTTTTATCATTTTTAGGTAACCTTGAACCCAAAAAATGGCATCTCCTCATTGGTCATTGACTGGGGTTTCCTTTGTGATCAATGGAAAGAAATATATTCACACATTGGGGATCCATGCAATGTCTTAGATGCCATTAGCCTACAGGGTTTCCCCACCTTTGTCAACCTGCTTTCTCATTATTGGTTGCTATTCACCAGAATACATCAATGTCCTATGATCGATGGATTTCTTCAAGTGTTCAACCTCAACACCTTTATTCACACTTCTTTGAATGTACTCGGACATGCCTTGAAACCTAATTCTCATTATCGTTGTCCTGTATGTTTGTTAATGACCAGTAATCAAATTGTGTCTCATTGTGTTCAACTTAAACTCTTCTATTCACATAATGTATACTTGCACCTTTGGAATATATGTAGAAGACCTCCAACTTATAGTAGAAACACCCCATATCTATTGTTGTCTCATTGGACCACTACCTATATGGGACTCAATGATCATGAAAGATTAGATTACACTCCATTTTATATGTGATATATTCTTAGTTGATTTTGAGATTGGAATCCACTGTGTCTTGTTCATGACTATGATAGTCATGGAATATGTCCACTTTGTATTGCCTATTCATGGCCATCACGAACCTCTATTTGATATATATATCCACATAGATCTCCAGTGTAATTCGATTGTCATCCATATCCACAGCATAAAGTCAGATATAGATTGTATGCATTCTCATGAGTAACTAGTAATTATAGTTGAGTCTTCATCACTTCACTGGAATTGTAATTCTATTTTCATCATCGCAAATACCTCTAACCCTGCCACATTAGGGGGCATCTCATATAGCAAAAGTTTCCACACTCCATGCATGTTTCTCTAATGGACTTCTATTTCCCTTTGCAAACCTAATCTCCCCCTTTTATGTTCACTCCATAGCTAAAACACTCAATTGTTTACATGTATGTGACCTCCCACTTATGTAGCACATGTACATACGTGAGTTGCTCCACTACATCCCACATACATTGGTATTTATGCCCAAAAATGAAAAAATGGTATCGGGTTTCCACATCACGTCACGAGATCAATGATCCCTGACCTTCCATATAATAGAAATATTAATAATCAATCGTAATCTCTCAAATCCACCTTGAGGCTACATAAATTGAGAGATAATCCAAGCTTTGAATACATTCCAACACATCAATACTGAGAGAAAATATACCTAGATAAATTTCCACTCCAATTGATTTGCATCCCTGTCCCTTGAAAGTATGAACTTTGTGTTCATCCCCCAAGCTCTTCCTATATTGTAATGGAGAACTTCATTCAATTCTACTCTGTGAGCTTGCCTTTGTGGATGATTAAAGTGGTGGAGGCCTAGCTTAGAGGGACTTAGTTCTTAGTTCATATGCTCACATAATTCCTTTTGTCACCCATATAAATTTATATTGATTACATTAATAGAAAATACTCTTTCCTCGTCCAACTAATATCTTCAAATATTTTGTATTACTTTCCATGGGCATACTTTTTGTGTATTTTAATGGATTATGATAATTTATATGTTAACATTATATATCATCACCCAATTACGTTTGTGAATCTTGGTTGTTTAAGACAAATTGTGGGTATAAATCTTTGGCCAGCCGCTCAATGCTGGTCTTCTTTGAACGTCTGGACGTGGTAGGATTCTAGCCTTCTCTTGCTTGAATTTAATTTATACAATATACTTGATATTATAGTTGATTTATGGGTGCTGTTCCATTCATTGTGGTTTCCCTAGCCATAGAGATATTTTTCCTTGTAAATGTGAACTCCTGTGTCTTGATTCTCGCTTGCATCCAAATTCTACATTTTTCTTGTTGATGTTGTGCTTTTATGGAGGTCATGTGGGTGTGGTTTGTCCACCTTGGCATACATGAATGTTGTTAATGTTTATGCCATTATTATAGTTCCTTCCTTCTTTGCATTTCATAAGATAAGGGAATAATAAGAACAAGATCACCGAAATACACATCCACAAGAGATAACATTTTATCTTGGGAAACTTAGGGAAGAAACCCAAAAATTCTTTATCATAAATAGTTTATCAAATGTTCAAGAGATAAACTCAAACCAATAAGCATATAGTCCTCCCCAAGAGATGCTTCACCCTTCTTCTCATTTCTCCAACTTGAAAATGCAACTCTTGCCCTCTGCTAAGAGAATGAGGCGAAGTGTGTGTTAGAAGTTATATGCTAGCCTCTTATTTATACCTTAATCAAGTAATGCAGGAAGAGTCACCATATGGCGTAATAATTCTCAAGACTCGGCAAATCCACCTTTAATTAAATCGTGCCCTTTCATTTTGAACGCAATTACTTTATTATTTTTTACATTATAATTGTCCCATGACCAATCCGAAAAAGGGATTTGAGTTCCTTATACAATTACTAATTTGATTAATCCTCAATGGGGATTAATCTAATAATAATAATAATAATAATGACATGACTAATCCAATAATGGGGATTTAATCCAATAAACAAATAATAAGAATGCTCTTCGTAGCTATACGGTTTCAACACTTCTTAACAAGAAGCGGTATTCTTCATCGCCTTTCATCAAGATCAGCGAGAGGTCTCCGTGATCATCGGTGACCCTCGAGGGATGCGACGTCGTATTATCATCTTTAACAATTGTCTAGCACATTTATAAGTCATCATAAGTTTTCTTCATCGCCAACATCATCATCCTAAAAGAAACGCTATCATCATCCGTGACCAAATATATCAGTAAAATGATATCTTCATCACAAAGACAAGGTCACACAAGATCATGTGACTCACACTAGCTCAATGTCACAGCTGCTAAGCTAGTAGCTCGCCACCACATCCAAGTACTACACTAGCTCAATGTCACAGCTAGCTTAAGCTTGGTAGCTCACGCTTACATCTGGTTTTACATCCGTAACAGCAGTTTTTAAGCAAGTAATATCATCATCTCGCCATCGCCTAAATAACCATAGGGTCAAGTTTAGGAATCACAACAGGCCATGCTTTACGTCAACAATCCAGGGTCGGCGCTACGACTCATCTTGCTTTACGCCCAACAACCAGGTCATGCTAAGCAAATTACATCAACATCCTCAGCTTTATAATCTAACAACAAGGTCGTAAGCAGGAATCATCAACGCTATGGGATTTACGCCTAACAACTAGGGTCGGCATAACTCATCTTGCTTTACATCTAACAACGAGGCCTTAAGCAAGGAACATAATAGGCGACGGCCATGCTTTACGCCTAACAATCCAGGTCGGCATTTAATTCCATCTTGCTTTACGCCCATAACAAATTTCCAGGTCAAAAAGCAAGGAACCGCTGGACGCTATTCTTTACGCCTAACAACTAGGTCAAAACCAAGGAACATCTCATCTTGCTTTACATCTGAAACTAGGTCAAAAGCAAGGAAACCAAAGGCATTTGGCGCTTTACGCTCCAAATAACCAGGGTCAAAATCATAACTCATCTTGCTTTACGCCTATCAACGTACGTACTAGCGATCATAATAACATCATACTTTACGCCTAACAACGAGGTCAGAAGCGCGGAATCATCTTGTTTTACATCTAAGAACTAGGTCATAAGAAATGAATCATCTTGATTTATGTCTAGCAACTAGGTTAGAAGCATGACCCATCTTTCTTTACGCCTAACAACAAGGTCGTAGCGCGTTGAATCAACAAATGCTATGCTTTACGCCTAACAACTAGGCTGGGGTCGGGCTATTAACTCATCTTGTTTTCACGATAACAACGGGTCGGCAAGGGAATCACATCTACTCCCCTTTCAGGGAAGTTGGTCCTTTCATTTATCTCAAAAGTGTTTCAACTCTTTACATGAGATAGAGGCTTAATACTCACCAAACAACTGGTCTATCCCTGCGGTATGCTAATGTATTGAGCTTCAGGGTCCTCTCCTCGCACTCATGTCGGATGAAATGATAGCAATCTCGCTTTATCCCACCGTCGGAAACACGATCGTCATTTTAATACATCTCGACGGGCATAGAATCGCCGCTCTCCTTTATTCCAAATCAAATAGGGTCTACAACTTCAAAGCTATAGCTTCAAGAATCATGCACGCAGACCATAAAATCGGCCTCCACCTGTGTTGAGAACACTAGATTGTTTTATCGCCACGATCATAGTTGATCTCAACCGAATCCAAGTGTCATAGCAATTCTCCTTAACTGCATCGCAGATATCCAATCATAGTGAAGTCATGATCTTCATCATATCTGAGACCATAATTCATTGTACTTTTAAGGTACCTCGTCACATGTTTGGCAGCCACTAAATGAACATTATCCTGGGTTCCAAATTAAACCGACTCATAAGTGTTCACCGAAATGATAAACCGGTCTTAGCGGTTCACAGTACATCAACATCCAATAATCTTAATCAGATAGAGTGGCATCCATCAAATCCAATAGAAGGACGACCAAGAGTTTCCAACTGCTCCAGCGTATATCTATGGATTCAGATTCGGGAGAGGTGTCAATCTCTCTTCAAGATTTCTCACCGTAGTACCTTCCTTTTAAGGTAAATATTCTCCCGGACGCCAGCAATTCTCACACCTAAGAAAATAAATGCAATATCGTGTCTTTTCTATTCTCAAATTCTTAAAAAGCCTCGCTTCGTATTTAGTATGAGATTCTTTCCAGAAAAGCTCATCCACATACATTAATAGTATTATCGGTTCATTATCCATGATCTTGAAGTAGAGATTAGAATATGCTTTTACCTTTGTAAAGCCCAAGCTCATCAAGAAACTATCTATATCACCATACCAAGCTCTAGTAGCTTGCCTCAATCCAGATAAGGCTTTCTTCAATCTAAGACATGAGATTTCTATCTTCAACCTCAAACCCATGAGGTTGCTCAATATAGACTTCCTCTTCAATAATACCATTCAGGAAAGTTGTCTCTACGTCCATCCGGGTGTAGCCTTCCATTTCCCATCTTGGCAGTAAGATCTATAATGGTTCTAATCAGCGTATCTCTGGCCACAGGAGGAATGTCTCTTCATAGTCAATGCCTTCCTTCTAGGAAAATCCACGATACAAATCTTGCTCTTTCTTTATACTTCAATACTTCCATCAGAGCATGTTTTATTTTAAGATCCATCCGTAGGATACCCCATCCCTTCTTCCTCCAAACTATTTCCTTTACTTCGCTCTCTTCATTATGGGGATCGTGATTCTCCACAGTATCTTCCATTCCTTCTTCTCCTGGATGGCCTCCTTCAAACATGTAGGTTCCTATCAAGTAGATTACACATCAAAGCTATGTAACTAGAGAATGGCTTTGTTCCTTTTACCTGTCTCGTGGTTCCTTCGAACACCATACTCTCTCCATCTTGTATAAGCTTCCTTTCCCAAGGCTTCTTTCTTTATGGGAGAACACCGAGGGGAGGTTCTTTGAACTGCTATATCATAGTTCCTCAAGAGTCTCCTCATCATGGGAATCTATGACTTCATGTGTTCAGCCTTTTAGGAACTTCTCTCAATGGATTCTCAATCCCTTGGATTTGCTGTGTTCCTCTTTCATATACCTCCTTCGTTTGGCATCTCTCATTTCTAAGTGCAACACCAAGGTCACGGCCCCTAATGGATCTCACATGGCTATGGACTGTGTATGTAGATTTTCCTTTTGAAGGCTCCTTGGATACCTCATAGTATCTCACAAATATCCCCTTCTTTCCGGTTGGCATTTCTTTCGGGGTCTAGAACCCAAGTGCTTATGGGATAATTGGTTCCAAGACATAAGCAACTCCGCCATTTCATTGTTTCCATAGCACATAGGGAAGATCTTTGATCTTCACCAACTTTCAACATGGTTCCGTTTTCTGCTCGCTTACATCACTCCCCATGGTTGGGGATTATAGGGAGTAGTTAGTCTCTTGATCCCACATCCCTCAAGAGGCTTATGAACTCCTTCGAGGTATATTCTCTCCATTATCCGGACTGAAAGTATCTTAATCTTCTTTCAAAAGATTCTCTATCAAGGTTTTGAATCTCTTGATCTCGTTGAATACTTCAAATATATCCAGTGTCTTTTATGAGAATAATTTTCATTAATGAATGATACATAGTATACATACCCATTAATGGAGGATGATGGCATTCTGCCACCTACATTTGAATGGATGAGATCCAATGCTTCTTTTGCTTTACATATCCTCTTGGAAAAGGTTCTTGATGTTCTCCCCTTACGCACATCCATCGTGATATGTATTCATGATCACCTTTCGGCCTGTAAACTGCGACAGCCTTTGCATATGTATGGTACTTTGTAGTTAATGTGAGCTAATCTTCTAGAGTTGACATGTGGATTCTTCAATAGCATGGGTCATGGCGCCTCGAAAGGGACTCCACCTTCTTCTTTTTCCACTCCATGATTGCTTCATTTATGATTTCTTTCTTTAGCATCGCTAGTTCTCTCGCAACCTTTATAGCTTCCTATGTGACTGGAGCATATCAACAAAACAACAAGCAAGAATAATATCCTTCTTTGATAGCATAAATCAATAGCATGAACAATAACTTCATCACAGATTCCCTTTGTATTTCTATTACCTATAATTTAGCAAAGTTTAAAGGTAAGGAATACAATATTTGGAAAATGAGGTCAACACTCTTTAGTGTTGTGACCAAGTATCTCTTCATTGGCAATCAAACTAACACACTCAGGTTTCCTCCTCCTAGAGGAGGTGTTAGTCATATCGTCATAAAGCACATTCTTACACGTTATCAAGTATAATACTCTTTACCACACCATATCTCAACTAAAGTTATTAGCTTGTCATGTGTACCTTTTGAATCTTGATTAATCAAACCTGAGTCTTGTCCCTCAAGAGGAGTGCTTGCTTTTCTTCCGAGACTCCTTCACTCAAGGACGAGTAATTTTTCTTCAACCTATCTTCTGTACTTTAGACAATACACTAACTTGACAAAAGGTTAGAGGATAAGCTTTATGATCAACTTCTAACTTCTAATGATTTGACTAATAGCTTCAACATGCAACACTCCATCAAGATAATTTCATAACAAATAGATGGCTATTAGAATAATCACACCTCGGGTTGCATCATTCCTCCGAATGTTGGATCTTGTGATCCTTCCGGATCTATGGCAAAAGATCCCTTCTCCTCAGGAATACTCTTTAGGTTTAACCATTAACCATACGGAGTACATAATTCTGATAGCACGGCGGTGTAGTGGCTCCATCCGGTAGCAATGATAATTATTACCAAAAACTTGGCAGAGTGATTGCAACTGCCCTAATACCGTTAACTACAATGTAATTTAACTGAATCTAACTTCTAGGGTTTTTGAGGAAACCCTAATTTTTAAACTTCAAATTTTGAAAATCTGATCCATGGAATAGATGTCGAAATGAGGGTAAGTATGCTTGTGTACTTGGAATTTCGAAAATCCAAATATTACCCTAAAATCAGCTTCACTCATTTATGGACTGGTACTGGTTTTGGTACTTCGTACTCGTACTGCAATTTCCTTGGCACTGTTTTCTGTTTTCTCGTAATTTTGAAACTAGGGTTTCACTCTTCCGGGAGATCTATTAACAAAATGTGCCCTATGCCAAAATGATCCTTGGGAGGACGAATCTCTATGGTGCTAGATAGCTAAAAACTCTCAATTTTCAAAACCTCTAATTTTAAATTCAGCATCGTTGATATTTTTCCTCTTGCAGATTGTGTTTCTTTCAAGTTGGCTCCTCATACCATGTTAATGTTTATGCCATTATTAGTTCTTGCATTTCATAAGATATGCATAATAAGAACAAGATCAATCGGTGAAATACACATCCACAAGAGACATAACATTTATCCTTGGAAACCCTTAAGGGGAAGAAAACCCAAAAACTTCCTATCATAAATAGCTTATCAAATGTTCAAGAGATAAATCAACCAATAATGTAAAATCCTCTAAGAGATGAGCCACCCTTCTTTCTCTCCAACTTGAAAATGCAACTCATAAGAGAAATGAGAAAGTGAAGTGTGTGTGTTAGAAGTGAGGCTACTAGCCTCTTATTTATACTTAACTGGCATGTGTGAAGAGTCACCAGGCTACGGCGTATCGAATTTCACACCGGGTGGAAACCACCTTTTTAATTAACCGCCCTTCATTTTAACCTAGTCAATTTTATTCTTTACATTATAATTGTCCCACGACCAATCCACAAAAGGGGATTTTGGTCCTATTACACTATCACTCTTAATTACCGACTTGATTAATCCTCAATGGGGATTAATCTAATAATAAAAATAATAATAATGACATGATTAATCCACAATGGGGATTTAATCCAATAACAAAATAATAAGAATGCTCTTCGCAGTTACATTATTTCAACAAATGTATGTGAGATACTATGGGTGATTGATAATCTGGGGTGTCTTTGTGGGAGTAGATCCATTTTTTTGTCGGAGCCTTATAGGCTTAGACTATTTCTCTATCCATTACTTGGAGAATTGGTGGGTATATTACAGGGTCGTCCATTGTCAAATGGAAGTGTTAGTGACTAGGTCAAGATGTTGGAGAGGTATGGTCTAATGGGGTGAGGGGGTAGGATAGCAGGTGTAGGAACCACGAGGAAAGTGCCCTCAACTCAGAAATCACCAATAGCGGCTAGGGAAAAAAAGAAATCCCAAGAGGCAAAGTGCTTGTTCATGGAGAATTGCTCTGACTTTGGGAAAGCATGGGTTGAGGAGTTGGAGGATGAATTTAGGGACAAAAGGCATAGGATATCATATGTTTAGTTTGTGGAGGAGGTGGAATGTTGGGTGTTAGACCCAAGTTACTTTGGAACCAGGGAGACCAAATACTTCCATATTGTTGAATTGTACTGGATGGTGAAGGTCATGATTGCCTAGTCCATAGAGAAGAAGCAGGATGAGCAGCAAGGCATCCTACACACCATCTGATTTTTTTAAGTAAAATTCAAGGTAGTGTGCAAGACTATCTTTCGCATCAGTATCATAGTCACTCTAGTGGATGAAGAGAAGAAGGGGAAGCAGAAGATGGAGGACTCGATTGGTTTTCTAGGTACACAATCACACCCAATAGAAATTAACAATGACCCTAAGCCATTTGGGATGGCACATGAGTAGGCAGGTGAAAAATATGTGATTTTGGAATTGGTTGTGGAGGAGAGTCCACATCCTCCTTTACTTCATACTAGTTAGATCTATTATGTCTGGTTTTATTTTATTGTTATAGATGCATAGGAGTGGTTATGGTGTCATTGTTTTTAGATATAAACCTTTATTAAGGAAGTATAATATGAACAATATGACTAATTATGATAGCAGCACACTCATAGAGGCTCTTGTTTCCTCTTAAAGAAGGCCTCTACCAAGAATAGATGTATTTGACTCTTTTTATATAATGTGAAATACTGAAATATTTTTTAGCATATATATATATATGGGTGAGTGCATGAAGTTCGTGGCCGAAAAAGTGGCAAGTGGGTCAGCAGGAACGTGCACTTGCTGGAACGTGTGTGTGTTCTTAGGAATGCACATGTGTTCCTAAACCTATAGGTTTGGAAGTGGCTAAACCTCCAGGAGGATTTCCACGTAGGTTTATTGGCAAGAACGTGCATGTGTTCCTAAGAATGTGTGTATGTTTCTACTGTTAAAAAATTTTAAGGGGCCACGAGTGTGATTTGTCCTCATTGTGCACAAATTGTGCTCATGTTTTTACTCTCATTTAGAGAATAGAGAGGAGCTAGAGAGGAGAAACAAAGGGAGGATCTTTACACTATGTCCAGGTATGCTTTATTTATCTTATTTTTAACCCAATTTAGTCATTTCCAATTTATATTTTTCTCCCAAGAATCTAAATTAAAAAAAAAAAAAAATGTAATTTTGTACTTTAATTAAAAAAACAACCTAATTTACATGCCATGGATTTTAAATTGCAGCATATATAATAAAATGGAAGCTCGGGACAATGTAAACTTCTCAGAAGAAAACCAAGAATATCAAAACCCCAACCCACGACAACCACCCAATGTAAACACTCAAATTGATGAGGGGTTGGTTATATTAAGATACCTTGAGGAAAAATTAAGGGATAATAGAGAGCCTAGCAGAGTCTCCTTGGCCACTTCTTTGGACATCATTGTGAAGTCCATTGCAAGTGCCCAAGGGAAATTGATCTCTATTTTTTATTATAGGGAAAGAATGTATGAGTACTATAGCACTGGTTTAGGGATCCTAGAAATGGACAATAACTAGCATTGACCAAGAAACACATCTCCATTGACTGGTGCATCCATCCCCAGATTATTCAAAACTGGATGGATAGGTGGTATATGGATTTTCATAAAACTTCCTGCAATAACATGGAGATGCCATTATATTTTATGAGAAAATTATGGGTTGAGTTTATTTTGCGTAAGCATGTCAACTACTTTGGCATTGGTAACTTAAATGGGGTGGGTCAAGGGTCCGCACAGGACCGATAGCATGCCATGTGTGACCCCATGTTAGGCCCTCATCCCCCCAGGAAAAGGTCTGATGCCCCTACTGATCATCGTCCTGTTGTAAAGAACTTGCAACAGGTATAGCTAGCCATTTCATCATTGACTCGTATCCTAGTGCAACATAGTAGCTTTCACTATCTCGACAGGAGGTGCCTACCAATGAGATTGATAGAGGGGTTGGAGATTCAACATGCACAGTAGAGTACAATGAGGAGAGGGAACATGGAGATATAATTCGTCCATGTGAACCTCACAGATGGTCGAGCTGCGAGTAGACATGCTATTGGCCTATAGAGCCCATTGGACAACATAGCTTCATGGAGGAGGTTAGTATCTTAACCCTCTCTATGTTATTCATTGTTATATATTTATTTTGTATTTTGTGTATTTATATCAATATTTTAATGTATGTTGTTTTTCAGTTGTTGCATCCGAGCAGTAGACCATCTATGCCAATGGGTACATCAGTGCCTAGCCCCACCATTGATGTAGCAGTGGATGCATCTTGTTCATTGAATGCATCCCACAAACAGGTATGTATCACATTTGATAAATTCACCATAGTCAGTTATTTATTTTATGGAATCCTCAAATTTTTAGTGTTCTTATGTTTCTGCAGGATTTGGGACTAGTTGATGTCGGGGAATGTCCATATGGGATGGATAAGTCACATAAATCACATGTATCATGTGTAGAGTCAAATATTGTATAATTCTCAAATTGTTTGTGTTTATGTTTTTGAATTTTATTGTTTGGTAATAATAGTCCAATTTCATTAATATGTATGCAGGTTGCAGATATATTTTCTAGCTATAGTACTATTGCACTCCCTAGGCACCTGGGAATTGTTCTTGGTTACCTTTCTCCAGGCCTAGGGAGTTGCAATCACGTGTACATCATGTGAGGGTCCATCACATCCCACCCTCAACATCAATATTATTCCACACATCCTCAGTGGATTCACATGCAGAGCACCCATTCGCACCATATGTATGCCACCCACCCCCACCACCATTTCCATCGACCCAATTGATCAAGACTGTCGTATTAGAGGTTGTCTCGGAGCAGGTTGTACAACCTAGTGCTCCATATGCCAGTGAATCTCCATCGAGGCCTGAGATATTCATGGTGAGCTAATGCATTGATGATAATTTTTTATGTTTCATGAATTTGATTTTACACATATTTGTTTAATTTTTTTGACTTGATCCTTGTAACTGATGCAAGGTGGAATCATGGAGAGATTGGGGTCGTGGAGGAGGGTAAAACCCTCACTATTGACAGTAGAAAATTCAATGACTTGTCTTAGGTTAAATTACAAAGTATCATTTTGTATGTCTATTAATTCATTGAGGAAAAAAACATATAACATTTTTTATTCTTTGTGCAGTCCCCAGAGCGTCGAAGCACGCTTAGGCCTAGAACCTCTCGAGGTGCTTCCTTTACCAACATAACAAGATATATTTTAGGATGCTCCTGAGGGTGGCAAGGGTGGTAGTGGTCAATGATTGACCAACTACTGCCATTTTGTATCTGGCCACCATAGGGATGTTTTTTTTATGCTAGGGCACTTGTTTTCACTTTGTATATTGGGCACGAGTTTCCATTTTGTAAAAAATGTACAATTTAGACAATGTTGAATATATATATATATATATACATTTCATGACACGTTTTTTATGAATCTCATTGTTTATGCATCTTATGTTGATGAATATATGAATTTCAAAGTGTTTGAATTCCAAAGTGGATGAATTTTATGTGTATTAATCCCTTGTTTTTTTCTAAAGTTATTATAAATACTTGCATTATGCATTAAGGAATATATTATGGTGGAAAATATTGCTAAGTGTTAAATCCATAAGCAATTAATGGTTCTCAAGTAGCATTGCTTGCTAATCAACCATGTATCTCTACATCATTGATAGATCATTCCCTCTGAATTATTTGCATGAATGTTGTGGATATACATAGTCTAACTCACAACCAACAATATGGACTACCTCTTGAATTATTTCCATATAAATCCAATGACAATCCACACTCAAATAGTGGTCACTTGAAAATATTGTGACCTAAAAAATGACATATTACAATAATTTATTATAGAAATAAATTTCTTCATTTATCTTCTACATAATTGTAAATCACTTAACTATATCAGCTCAATGTTATGTCAAATTAACCTTCATAAATTGTACTAGAATTACTCAATTATGAAGATGACATACACTAAAATTCAATTATGCAAGTACACAACATTTGGACAACCCAAACACTTCATATATATTTAGAACATGAAGAACATGCACCTACCAATATCTCATCAGGGATTGTTAGAAGTCTAGCTCTTCAAACCCTAGTAATGGAAACCATAAGATAACATTAGTCAATAGCTCACTCCATTAGAGATCATCAACAAGGTAGCATACACAATGGTAAGTCATTTTTGGAACCTACATTTGTATCCCACACGTGTACAAGATCAAATCCCTTTATATTCTCGATAACAAGCACATTAGGTAGCACTAGGGTTTTCAAATGCCACAAAGCCCTAACTTCTTCTCTTACTAGAGCTACAGAATAATTTCTTTTATTTTCTCCTCTAGGTATAAGTCCTAGTGTTCCTAGTCTCCTTAGGACAAAACCTTGACCCCAGTCTTCCCTTGACATTCCTTTGAGAAGCCTAGTTTTTAGTTTCTTATTTGATTCAATCCATAATTTGACAATTTTCTAGAGAACAGGCATTATTCCCCTCTTTCTATGCATGATGTATATAAAATGATTTGATTTATGTGTAATCCTTCATAAATTCCAAAAAGACTAGTCAATGACTCATTAATGAACTCATGTTTGTTTAGATTGTGTAGTGTGTATATGTAAATTTTGTTAAACCCATCAATTATTAATAACATTTATTCAGTCTTCCATGATGCCCACTAAACGTATTGGTTTTTATCAATAGAATGAGATAATTCACATGGAAACTAGATCTTAGAATGGGTATCATTTTCCACATACAATTAAAGGTTTTGAGGTTACATTTCATGACACGCCATAGAAAGTAATGTTATGCTACCAAAATTCCTCCGGGGAGACTTGAAACCATTATTCTTTTCCATTCACCATCTATGAGAGATTATTTCACATTCCTACCCAATTTTTTGGTTAGAGAAAACGAGGATACAAAGGACCCTCGCAATCCCACAAACTTGTTGATGCCATGCCATTTCCATGTAATTTCTATGCCATGCCTTTCCATGCCATTCCATTTCCATGTCATTCCTTGCCATGCCATTGTCGTGCCTTTCCAATCCATTCCATGGCATTCCATTTCCATGCCATTTCCATTTCCACGCCATTTCCATGCCTTGGCAATCCATGTCATTTACACTCCATTGTCATGCCTTTCCAATCCATGCCATGTCATGTCATGCCATGCCATTCGATTTCCATGCCAATGTTATGCCTTTCCAATCCATACCATGGCATGTCATTTTCGTGCCTTTATTTTCCTTTCCTTAAACATGCCATGTCATTCCATGCCTTTCTTTTTCACGCTTTGCATTTACTTTCCATGCCATTCCATGTCATTCCTTTCTTTTAATTGCATTGCCTTGCCTTGTCATGTCATGCCATGCCTTGAATTTACTTTCCTTTCCTTTCCTTGCCATGCCTTGTCATGCCATGCCATGTCATGACTTGCCTTTGCATGTCTTGCATTTCCTTGTCTTTCCATACCATGAATTGTCTTACCTTGTCATGGCATGCATTGAATTGCCTACCCTTGCCATGTCATGCCATGACATGGATTACCTTATATTTTCATGCCTTTTCATGCCATGTCATGCCTTTCCTTGCCATGGCTTGCCTTTCCCTATCATGGCATGCCTTTCCTTTCCTCACCTTTCCATGTCTTGCATTGCCTTCCCTTGACATTCCATGCCATGCTTTTCCTTTCCATTCCATGACTTTCCATGTCATTCCTTGCCTTGACATGCCATGTAGTGCCTTTCCTTCCATTGCCATGCATTTACTTGCCTTGCCATGCCTTTCCTTGTCATTTCATGTCATGCCTTTCCTTGCCTTGACTTGCCATGTCATGCCATGCCATGCCATGCATTTCCATGCCATGTCATGCCTTTCCTTGCCTTACCATGCCATGCCTTGCCTTTCCTTGCCTTGCCTTTGCATGTCTTACGTTTCCATTCCTTGCCTTTCCTTGCCTTGGTATGGTATGATTTTCCTTGGTATGGTATGCCTTTCTTTGCCATAGTATGGTATGGTATGGCATGGTATGGTATGCCTTACCTTACCTTGCCTTGGTATGGTATGGTATGTCTTGCCTTGGTATGGTATGGTATGGTATGGCATCCTTGGCATGGTATGGTATGGTATGGTATGACTTGCCTTGACTTGCCAAGCCATGGTATGATATGGTATGGTATGCCTTTCCTTGCCTTGCCATGGTATGGTATGGTATGGTATGGCATGCCTTGCCTTGCCTTGCCATGTTATGGTATGGTATTCCTTGCCTTACTTTTCCAAACCATGGTATGGTATGGTATGCCTTTCCTTGCCTTGCCAAGCCATGGTATGGTATGGTATGCCTTGCCTTGCCTTACCTTGCCAATCCAAGGTATGGTATGGTATTCCTTGTCTTTCCTTGCCTCGCCCTGCCTTGGCTTTCCTTGCCATGGTATGGTATGTATTACCTTGCCTTTCCATGGTATGGTATGGTATGGTATGGTATCCTTGTCATGGTATGGTATTCCTTTCCTTACCATGCCATGGTATGGTATGGTATGGCATGTCTTTCCTTGCCTTTCCATGCCATGGTATGGTATTGTATGGTATGGTATGGTATTTCTTGCCTTGCCTTGCCTTGCCTTGCCTTGCCTTGCCATGGTATGGTATGATATGGTATGGGATGGTATTCCTTGCCTTGCCTTGCCTTGCCTTGACTTGTTTTTCCTTGCCATGGTATGGTATGGTATGGTATGGTATGCCTTGATTTGGTATGGTATGGTATGGTATCTTTGGCATGTTATTCCATGCCTTGAAGGCAAGGTATGCCATGCCTTGAAGTTAAGGGAAGGAAAGGAAAGTGAAGGTAAGGTATTCCATGCCTTTCCTTTCCATGCCATGTTATGTCATGCCATGACTTGCCTTTCCATGACATGTCTTTCCTTGTCTTCACTTTTCATTCCTTGCCATGCCATGCCTTCCTTTC
>SNQJ01S0161084.1:10023-21637 GCA_010110895.2 Picea sitchensis | reverse complement strand
CATACTCGGCTCCAAATAAAATCCACCTAAGGATTTTCAGTTCTTTTTTTAAGTGCTTCCTTCAAACTCAAGAGAAGCATTACAACTATCACGAAGAGACCAGGCATCAGAAGCGGCCCACTAGCTGGGGCGAAACAGCCCTAAAGGAGTAACCCATTCATCACAAACACTTTTATTCAGCTAAGCTGCCGTGACAAGGGGTACTCTTCCGTCAAAATTACCCAAGACTTGGACCTGGCCCAACTGCTTATTCAGGGAATTGAACCTTCACGGGTGGCCAACCATGCCACCATCTAGGTTTTTCAGACCTTGATTTGTAGAGCATTTAGAAAAATTCAAGGACATCGAGATGAGCTACATTTCCAGTATGGTGTACAAAACCAATCTTAGAAATAAGTTTTAGATGCGTCAGATTAGATTGTCTGTGAACCAAGTCAAATGAATTGATACGTCTCCCCTCAAGCAGAAAATCCAAAATATCATCCACCCAAGGATTGGAAAAGACTAATGCCAGTCGTGTAATAAAGTTGGTTCCCATGCTCATATCGGCATTTGCTTCATTTTTTCTCAAACACACTTGTTATATAGTATCTTCCAACATACCTTCAGCTCTCAATGAAAAAGAAAAATATAAAGACAAGGCATCAAACAGCTTACTTTCAAGCAAAAAAGATGAAGTTATTCATCACTGAGTCAATGTAAGCAAATGGTGTATTGCAGAACAATCAAAATTGGAATGCTGATCAAACTAACTAGAATAAACCATCTAATGGAACTTCGCCATCAATTAGTGGCAATGGTTAGCAAACTTTCTACCGTTAGCATTACGAGTCCAGATTATTGAATCACTTGGCATGTTGAATAGCAAAACTCAAAATATAGGCAAAACATGCAAATTTTATATGCCCAAACTTCCCATATAACAGTTATGAATACACCAATCAAAGCACATCAAGAACCAAATCTTTTATTTGTTAATAAACAAAAGCATCACAAATAATTTCTTTAATGATGACATGTATGTCAATGATCTAACAACTTAAAGGCATCTTCCAAAGGCCCCAAGAAAATGATGGAAATTTAACATCACTTTACCCTGCAATACTATCCTAGTAAGGCCTGTAACGGGTTTCCATCCTGGAAATCCGATGACCACTTGGACCACCATCAGCAGTAGCCATGTGTCCCACCCCATCATATGGAGTCCACTGGCAAGTAAAATAAGTGTTAATAAATGGATATATCTAAACTTAAAATAAATGGATATATCTAAACTTACAATTTAGAAATAAAAACAAAAAGCAACTTTATGTGTCATAGTAGGTGAAACATGGATCAAAATAGCAAAAACAAGGGGGAGACAACGAAATACAAAACTTCACAACATTTCATATTTATGCTTGAGCTTAATAAATGAAGTAAGATTTAGGAAATATTTCCAAATAAAACTACAAACATGAAAATCAACTTACACCACTGTTAAAAGCAAGGTTAGCAGGCATGTTTCCATAAGCACTTCCAGAGAGGGTAGAGCTAGATCCTCTTAGTGGACCACCGGCACCTCCAAATAAAGCATTTGATGGCTTTAGTCCACTCCGTGTCTCATCCAAAGGTGCTGCACGATCAACTGCAATCTGCAAATATTGCAAAGTAAACATTCTCATTGCCCAGATAAAAAAACTTACAAAATAAGACCAGGTGCATAAGACACTAAACAGAAAGCCAGTCAATTGCTAACAAGTTCCTTACAAAATATGCTGGTCGCTTTTTCCAAATCAAAGCAACTGCAGGATCTTAAAACTATGTTGCAGGGGGACCCATCCCCCCCAAAAAAAACCTCGTACTGCCGTTCCCATGTTTTGGGGACTTGGGGACCCTTAGAAAATGTCCCCAAACTGCTGGGACTCCATCAGGCACTTGAGGACTTACTGGCCATCCCCAAGACATTACGGGCAGATTTCAGGGACGTTCGAGACAGATTTTAGGGATGTCTAAGCAGATTTCAGGGATTTTCTGGGAAGATTTCGGGGATATTCTGGGCATATATCTTTAGTTTTGACAATCATGGAAATTGATGATTGGACAATATGATCATTCTTCCCATTCATTACTTTTGTATTGCACTGAATCTAAATATATTGTACAAGTTGCAGCTGAAAACATGGGTTTTGTATGATGGGTTTCGATTTGGGTTTCTAGTGATTTAAATATTGTATTTTCAGCAACAACATTACACCAAGCAAAAATTCCATGTCAAAAAAACAGGAAATGCAACATTTCAAAGGGCTGATCATTGTGGTTACTGCTCTTGTTCTGATTTTTCTGGTCATCTTAGCTTTTACATATTATACATGGGTTTCCAAGAGTTAATCAAGTCTAGTGCTTCTACCATCCCAACCTCTAGCATTGTGAAAACGATCAGATAGTAGTTACTTGGATTGGGTACTAAATGTTTGAAAAAATTCCTATTCAATCACCTTCTTAATCTGAAACATCAATCTAATCTCTTTACAGAACCAAAGTGTTTTATAGGGGTTTTCAACACAGCTGTAAAAATCTGCAAAACCTATTGAGGAGGGAATGTCTTTTATGTTTTAACATAATAATTATTAACAAGAAATATGAGGAAGAAAAGCTGCTACAGAGACAGATCTCACTTAAGTTTCCTAAAGCTAAACTGCATTCTGCTCATGTCTAACAGCAAATAATGGAATGTCACTCGGCCCTTTTTTAAATTGCTCGAGTTTTTTCAGAATTGGCAAGTCTAATGGCTGTGCATAATACTATATAGTATAGCTTGTTATACTTACAAGCATGAACCAACTACAAATGTTTATGGTGAATTCTAAAATTTTAATATTTTTTAAATATATATATATTATTGCCATCCCCAACCCGCCGTCCCTTGAAAAAATTCGGGGTGCACTCTAGCTGTCCCAGGTATGCATCCCCCCGTCCCAAAAACCAATGCAACATAGTATAAATTCATGCACGTAAATTCTCTCACATTTTCCCTGAATCCTACATAAAAGTTTAGATTATCTATTATATTTTTTCATTCAAAGAATACAATCCTATACAACAAGACTCCAGACTTTATCAAAAGTAGGCATGGAATGAAAAGCTACTGGGATTTTACAAGAGTGATAGGAAGCATGTTTGGATGGTAGTTTTCTAAAAGGACCATGTAAGACTTTTTTTGGTCTGTAATTCTTCAAAGCAGCAACCTCAATCTCTTCCATAATGTGTCAAGAATAGATGAAAAAATCTCCGATTAATCGAATTGATTGGGATTAATTGCAATCACAAGTCCAAAAAGATTAATCGCCCCCAATTAATCAAGATTTTTTCCCTAAAACAAAAAATTGGGATTAATTCAAATAATTGCGAGTCAATGGGAAATAATCAGCTGTCCATGGAAAAGTGCCAATAAAGGTGTAAAATCTGATTTTTAGGGGGTTATCGTTCTTTTCAACGGTTGGAGTTGAGAGCTAAGGGGCTAGAGAGAGGCAAAGCATCGATTTCTCCACCATCGAAATACTTTTCTTGGAGTAAGGATGGGATTTATTGCTGCTGAAAGTTTTCATTTCCCAAGTATGTGTTAATCAACATAACACTTCAATTTTTTAAAAATTTATGCAAGGGTTTGCAGAGTGCATACTAATTGCATCTTGTTATCATTATTTCATGGATTATAGAACGATTTTAGAAGTTCATAATTCTGTGTTTTTTTTTTCAGCGGTCTTTTATGTTCATTTTTTGTGTTTTTGCCCTTGGTTTGAAATTTGAAGTTGGCCATTTCCTTGCTATTATGCAGAAGGCATTGGACCCATTTTGGTAATATGGTAAACCTAAGGATGGGATAAACAGAATGAAATTCAGCTGTAAGCTATGTGGAGTGAAAATAAATGAAGGGATTTACCAATAGAAATTCCATTTGGCAAGAATCCCAGGGCATGATGTTGTGGGTAGTGAAAAAGCATCCCTATAAATCACCTAAGCTGCCCATGAGACTATTCATGATTGGATAGAAAGAAGGCTGAGGCAGCCGCTCAAAAAATTAAAATTGTTGTTGGAGGAATTGCTAAATCCTCCAAAACCATGGGCATATCCGGAATTGGGAATAGTGAGAGGTGTTACCTCCCAAATTGTACTTGATGATAAAAKCCCTAATCCACAAGGCATAAYTCAAGAGAGAACTACTAGGACACTCACTAATGTCACCTAAGCAACCCATCCTCTTCACTTTAGGCCGGCTCTCCTCTGGCTCAAGGGGTTATTCCTAGTAGGATTACTAATGCTAAGTAATGAGGCACAAGGTGAAGTGAGAGTAGCTTTAATAAAACAATGTTTTTGGTATTTTTGGAATATAAAAGATGAGATGAAAGGAAGTAGATATCAGGGCCAAATMCAACAAGGGCAATGGAGTCAAGGTGAATAAAAAAGGGCTTATGTGGTCAAGAAGAAAACCCCTCCTCAAAATTGGTCTATTTCATCTAAGGATTAGGAATAAGAGACTAGAATCCAAGGGGAAGAATAATCTCTCATCTAGTCAAGATTAATAATGAAGACCAAGGCCCTACAAGAAGAGGTCCTCAAGGGAGCAACCTTCACCAACAAGATCAACTATAGCTTAATAAATTTACTCAATACCCTTGCTAAGGTTCCTAAAATGGATAGACAATGCAAGGCATCAAATAATTATCAAACTAACAAAGGAATAAGGAGAGGAGTTATCCCAAAACGTCTTCCTTCCAAGTGGTAGCATTACCCTTCAATGGATCAATCTAGTTAGTTTGTATAATACTTGAGCATTCACAATCAATCTTTATGCACCAAATATAAACCAAGATAGAGAAGATTCAAGAATTGACTCCAACATCCACAAAGAACCCTTATACATCCATATGCTCCAAGAAAAATATGGCAATTACGCTCCAAGGAGTGCAAGCTCCAAAAATCCAACCATGAGTACAAATGAGGAAGGGCTAGTCTTTATATAAAGTCTAGCTCAACTTCCTTTACAATAAAATAATAGTTTCTCATGTGCAAATCCTAGATCTAGCCTAGGGAGGAGTAAATAATTATTTCCTTGAACTAATTATTCAACAATACATAAAATAATGAAGTGGTCAAGGCCACATGTACAAGTCTCCAACAAACATATGCCCAAGAGAGTGGGACGTCCCCAACAAAGAAGGAAGAAGATGAGTCAAACGTACAACATCTAGCCTCCAAAGGCTTCCAAGTGGATAGATCCACAACCAACTCCTCAAAGAGGGTAGGGAAACCTCCTAGATCTCCTCCAGGGTGAAATCTCCCAATCAAGCAATGAATAGAAGCTCCCAAGAGTGGATGGCATCCAATAGATGCATGAAAATATGGGCCATGTGGCCTCAAGAGCTAGGGCGCTCTTAACCATGGGCATACATCAATAAGGAACTCCCTAAATAAGCAAAACGCTCAAGCAAAATATGCAGAGCATTCCTCCAACGAGTGGTCAAAATTGCGACAGATTTTGAAAGCATCATCACTGTGTCAATTTTTACCTGAATTTCCATTATGACCACATTTTGGAAATCTCGTGGCCATTCTGCATCTAATGGTAGCGAACTCGTTAAAACATGGGCACTCTATCAAAAGATAATTGCTCCTTAAGTTATGTTTCCCTCAAAATATGCAACGAAACCTATATCTAGGGTTTGGAACCTCCTAGATCTCCAATGTGAGACATCCCATCAACAAGCATGATAAAATGTGCAAAGTAACCTCCAAAGTGGACGTCATCCTCAAATCAAGCAAGTGGATCCATGACACAAGGCCTCAACATGTGGAATGTGAATAACACTCAACCATCTCCATGAAAAGAAGGGATGGCCCCTTTTAATCCAATAATATGCCTCAACAAGTGTGTACATTAATCTCTGATATGGCATGCGTGGACCAATAAAGCATGAGGAGATGTAAAGAGAAAGTCAAATGTGCCTTGAACCATGTAAGAAACCAACCAACTCAACAAGGAGGACGACCTCATCAAAATATGCATGAAGTGATGACGAATGTGCAAATGCCTCCAAACGCGGCCCTGAGAAGGGGAGTGTTCAAGGTAATACCATGCTCAATGCTACAAGTAATCCATCCACATCTGAATATCATCCATAAGAGCTAGGGCATTGGAGAAAAGGATCCTTAACCATGTCGATGTTCATCCACCCAAGCAATAAACCATGTATAAGTGAGTGTATGCCAAGCATTCTATGCCATGATGAAGCCAATACAATGTCCATTTAGCCCAAAATTGCTAGGGTGTTCCACCAAGGGATCCATACATCCTCATATCCAATCATCTAGCAAGGAGTGGAGACTAGAACATTACATGATCAAGTGTAATGCTATCTCTCTATGATTATCATGTATACCAAGCAAAACACCATCAAAACCTCTATCACATCATCATCCATGTCTTCAATAATCCACGAAAACAAGTGAACACCCTAACTATCCAAATCTCTTTGTGATGAGAATCACAATGTTGATTTTGTAGCTTCGGGAGGTATTCCCACAAGAGGCCAAGGTGTCAGGCATGTGGGAATCTTCATTGGCACCAATTTAGCCTTTCGTTTAAGTGAAATTGGCTTCAGGATGAGGCTAGGGACTCATGGGCAAGATGATGAGCTTTGTGGGCTTGTGTGGGGGTGCCACACCCACAAAGAGAATTCAAATAATTGTTGAGTTTAGGAAGGGCTCCTAAACTCACTCATTGGACTCCTATATAAAGGAGAGAGGTCATTGTGACATTTGATCATGGTGCATGATGGAGTTAGCATAAGTGATAGTGCACTTGTGCTAGGAGCTTGGAAATTTCAGCAAAGGAAAATATGCAATTGTGGCAAATCTGGCCTAGGGTTTTTGGATTTTCTATTTCTATCTTAGCCAAGGAAGGCTTTGGTTTTTCCAGCCAAGGAGAGGCCACACGTGTGATAGGAGGGAGACAATCGTACAGGAGAGAGAAGGTTGCACGTGTGGAACATTCTGTACAACAGTTCATACAGGCCACACGTGCGAGTCCATACAGTGACACGTGTGGTACAGACAGGTCTGTACAGTCACACGTGTGCCCAGAAATAGAACAACCGCATGTGTGAGGGTTTTTGCAAGCCGCACGTGCAAATTTCAGGAAGGTACAATAGTTCATACTGTTGACGTTGGCAGCCATGCGGTTGATGTCAGCAAGGGTACAGGTGGCAACTAGCAGATTTGCAGGCAGAAGGAATTTTTGAAGAAAACAGAGGTACTATGAGGCTTCCCAACAGGTTCGTCTTTGACCTATTGTTGGGATCTAAGTTTAGTCTCCAACACTGTCCTTTGCTGTTGTTTTAAGACAACAAATAGTCAAGTACTTTTCTGCTCATAATTTTGATGGTTAAGTGCTCTTTTGATGTGCCCTTGCAAGTGTTTTCGTAGCCAGTGGTTAGCACATGCAATATACTCAAAACAAATAACACTCCTCTAGATCTTTACAACTCTTAAAATGATGATCTACACAACTAAGCATGCATGGAAATGGACACATGTATTTTTGGTCAACGTGACCCTGGATAAAACCCCCCCGGGGAAAACCAGTTTGGAGATAGATGTATATAGAAGATCTCAAAGCAAAATGTACAACATGAAAAACATAGACAAGTGAACCTGGTACAATAAAAACCACTCTTGGATGCTTTGGAGTCCCTTGAAGATGTGCCTGCTAGCCCATTGAAGTAAGGCGCCCTTTGCCTTGGTGCACCCTTATTCTCTTGCTAAGCCTTAGCCCTCTTTCCTTGCCTCTTTTCCTTTGCCTTTGCCCTTTGCCTTGGTCTTAGCATCCTTCTTCACAAGTGCGCCTCCCTCCTTGGCTTAGTGCGCACTAAGCTCTAGTGCGCCCCTCCTCTAGCAAAAAGTCCACACAAGGATGTGCCCCTCACTTGGCTTGTGCCCTCTACTCCTCTAGAGTGCGCCTCTCCTCTAGCAAGTGAGACTCCTTAACAAGGTGCGCCCTCTCCTCAAGCTTGATGCGCCTCTCTCACAAAGTGCGCCCCTAGTCAAGATGTTTCCCAACCTCCATGGTAAACTCTCCAAGGGGGATTGCACCTCAACAATGGCTTCTCCTCAAACCATAGACCTTGTGTGCCCTCCTCTCCTCAAGGAATGCGCCCAAGTGGTTTTTCTTCTCCTCCTCTCTTCTCAAATCTCTCAAGTGAAGAATGAGCCTCTCCTTGCCCTTTTCCCTCCTTTAGCCTCTCTTTGGCCAAACCCTAAAATATCAATGGCCTAGATCCAATCTAGCCATGTCTAATCAATGGGTGAGATTTAATCCAAAAATCTCACTTAGGAAACCCACTTTCCCAAGTTTCCTTAGTTTGCCTCATTTCCTTTAATTCACCCACAAAGTGAATTAAATGTCACTTTAATAACTTAAGTGACATATTTCACTTTTGACTTAAACTCCTAAGTCAACGTGAAATTAGAACATAAGTAAAGTAATAAGGGCAATAGTCTCCCCCTTTGTGTTTAGAGACTCACAAACACAAGGGGACCACTTTCCAAGGTACCCAAATCTCAACACTCCCTCTTACCGAGGAAAGTGTCATTCACCCCCCAATCTCATCCCTGCAGTGGACATGGTTGCCTGCTAGCAAATACTCTGTGATTATGGCTGTACCCTGATCATCACAAGTAGTCTCTGACACAGATCTTCCTGATCTATAGATGAAAGTGCATCTCCACCTTTCGAAGGTTACTTAGATCTTAGCATCACACCAAAGATCTCAACCTTGGCATCTCACCAAGGATTTCTACCTCATGGCATCTCACCAATAGTCACTCTCTTGGCATCTCACCAAGAGTCTCTCTCTTGGCATCTCACCAAGAGTATATGGACCTTGGCATCTCGCCAAAAGTATCTGGACCTTGTCATCTCACCAAGATCCTCAACTTGGTCTCTCACCAAGTGACTTCCACCTGAAGTTGATCTGCTCGCCTCCATAGCCAAGTGAGGCTCAAGCCTCTCTAGCGCCCTGCTCATGCTCATCAATCTCTGATGCTCTGAAGCCTCTGCACCAACTGACTGTCTGCTCGACAACTATGAAACTGAAGCTATCCTGGGTGGACCAATCACCCCTGAAGATGGTGTCCTCGAAAGCTGAGTCTAAGCTCTCTCTGAATCAATACTCTGAGTCAATGGGACCTCCTCAACTCTGTCTGCCCACCTACCACCGAATGCTGTATCAATTGACAAACAACAACTAACAAAAGCACACTCCCTCGCACACTGATTAGCGAACTCCTCCTCCTCTGCTATCGCTGCCATACCATCCTGCTTCTTCTTCTTCTTGGGACACTGTCCAGCATAGTGCCCCATCTCTCCACAAGCAAAGCATCTCACTGTGCTCATGTCTCTCTCTCGCCCACCGCCACTCTGCTGTGGTTTGGCCCCTCCCTTGGGACCCTGTCTAGCACCACCCTTGTCGGTCTTCTTCTTGCCCTTTGTCGAAAGAGCAAGATCCTCATCACCCTCTGAAATACGCTGCTGTCCTGAAGATCCTGCGTTGCATCTCAGCTCCTCCTGTACGAAGTTGTCCTAAAGTATCTCCCAAGTAGGCATGACCTCCCGAGCTACAATGCCTTGTACAAATGAACCCTAAGGTTTGGAAAAGTTGTTCAAAGCTATCCTCACCAAGAAGTCGGGATCCACAATCTCCCCGACCGCGACCAACTCATCTCGAATCTGTGAAAATCTACCAAGGTATGATGTAACCGACTCTGAATCGAGCATCTGAATGCTCCTAAGCTTGTCTTGCAGAACCATCTTCCGGTTCTGATTGGGACTCTGGTAAAGCTTGCACAATGAGGCCCATATCTCAAAGGCATAGTCTTTCCCAGTCAAATGGGGTATGATGTGGTCCCTCACCGCATCACAAATAGTCCTCTTTGCCTTGGTGTTCTTCCTTAAATCTGCATCCAACAATGGAGATGGAGCAGGTACAGGAGGAATCACCACGAGAGCTTGAACTATATCCCATAGTTCAAGATCCTCCAAGATGAATATGATCCTGGTATTCCAAGGGGACCAGTTGCTAGCTCCGACTAGCCTATCCTCTGCCCTCATCTGAGACACCGACATGGTTGTCCATTGAAACTCACACTGATGCTAAAACTGCACAAGAGTACAACCTCACTCCTGTCAACACAGGTGTGAAAAGAGGTTGCCCAATTACAACATCACTCCTGTCAACATAGGTGTGAAAAGAGGTTGTCCAACTACAACGTCACTCCTGTCACCATAGGTGTGAAAAGAGGTTGTCCACAAATGTCCAAAACAGTCCCAAAAAGCTGCCCACTGTATGCTCTACAAATCAGCAAAACTTAGCCACCAAGGCTCTGATACCATGAAGAAAACTAAGGTACTATGAGACTACCCAACATGTCTGTCTTTGACCTCTTGTTGGGCTCTAAGTTTAGTCTGCAAAACTGTCCTTTGCTTCTGTTTTAGGATAGAAAATAGTCAAGTACTTTTCTACTCATAATTTTGATGGTCAAGTGCTCTTTTGAGGTGCCCTTGCAAGTGTTTTCGTAACCAGTGGTTAGCACATGCAATCTACTCAAAACAAATAACACTCCTCTAGATCTTTACAACGCTTAAAATGTTGATCTACACAACTAAGCATGTATGAAAACGGACACAGGTATTTTTGGTCAACATGACCCTGGATAAAACCCCCCCAGGGAAAACCAGTTTGGAGATAGATGTATATAGAAGATCTCAAAGGAAAATGTACAACAAGGAAAACATATACAAGTGAACCTGGTACAATAACAACCACTCTTGGATGCTTTGGAGTCCCTTGAAGATGTGCCTGCTAGCCCATTGAAGTAAGGCACCCTTCTTCTCCTGCTAAGCTTTAGCCCTCTTTCCTTGCCTCTTTGCCTTTGCCTTTGTCTTTGCTTGAACCTTTCCCTTTGCCTCTGCCCTTTGCCTTGGTCTTCGCACCCTTCTTCAGAAGTGTGCCTCCCTCCTTGGCTTAGTGTGCACTAAGGTCTAGTGCACCCCTCCTCTAGCAAAAACTCCACACAAGGATGCGCCCCTCCTCTAGCAAAAACTCCACACAAGGATGCGCCCCTCACTTTCCTTGCGCCCTCTACTCCTCTAGAGTGTGCCTCTCCTCTAGCAAGTGAGACTCCTCAACAAGGTGCGCCCTCTCCTCAAGCTTGATGCGCCTCTCTCACAAAGTGCGCCCCTCCACAAGCTTGTGCGCCCCTACTCAAGATGGTGCCCAACCTCCATGGTAGACTCTCCAAGGGAGCTTGCACCTCAACAATGGCTTCTCTGCAAACCATGGACCTCATGCGCCCTCCTCTCCTCAAGGAATGCGCCCAATTGGTTTTTCTTCTCCTCCTCTCCTCTCAAATCTCTCAAGTGAAGAATGAACCTCTCCTTACCCTTTTCCCTCCTTTAGCCTCTCTTTGGCCAAACCCTAAAAGATCAATGGCCTAGATCCAATCTAGCCATGTCTAATCAATGGGTGAGATTTAATCCAAAAATCTCACTTAGGAAACCCACTTTCCCAAGTTTCCT
>SNQJ01S0161083.1:2193-21635 GCA_010110895.2 Picea sitchensis | reverse complement strand
TACTGACTCAACAACAGGGATCACAAACCAAAGGGTAATCTTATAAAGGAGTATGATCAGGAGACAAGTAGATTTTCCAACCTAGACACAAGGAAAGTGAAAGGGTATCATTTTCAAAGATGACTCTTCCATAGAATACATGCTTAGATACATTTCTTTCCCTAATTTTCCTCCACCATTGCTGGCGAGTACCTCTTTAGTTTTACACAACCTTGAGGAGGATAACATATGCTTGAACTGTAAGATCATCCTTCGGATGAGTCCTTCCGAGTATGTTTAACGAACCCTAGGAAGGAGTGGTTTGGTCCCATATTGGCCTTTCGATGTTTGTTTTACGAGTCCAAAGAAAGAAAACTCGGGGGTTTTTCATGTTCAGAGAGTCTGAAAAACACTTAAATAGAACTCTCTCAGTTCCTTTTTCGTAAAGTAGTCTGATGAGACCAAAAAAGAGATAAACTATTGATCAACAAATGTTTTGTTCAAATACTTTAATGAGCGTGAAAATAACAAGGTCGCTCGATAATCTTTTCATGTTTAGAGAGTCTAAAAAGAGCTTAAAGGGAACTCCAGGGGGTTCCTTTTTCGTATAACCTTTACGAGTCCGAAAAAGTGATAAAAGTATACTCGGTTACATTCTCATTGATTTAAGAGCATGAGAAAAATCAAAGACTAAGCTCGCGATTGTCTTCATTTTTACGCAAGCTTAAAACAAAACAAAACTATGCTTGGGATAGATTTTATTTTTGCAAAAGCTTAAAAACCAAACAAAAATATGCTTGAACCTGGTTTCATTTTTACACAATCTTGAACCAGAGGAAATTATGCTTGAGGTAGGTGGTTTCATTTTTTACACAAGCTTGAACCATATAAAACTATGCTTGGAACTTCCCAACCTTCCCAATGCATAACACAGGGATGGTCGGTACCTAGCCCCCAGCTTAAGAAACTAGTGGCTCAACTTCAGCATGAAGTCCAGAGGCTAGAAGCAAATGCCCCCCAAGCTTCATTTCATCCAATTGCAAAGGAGAATGGACTGAAGCTTCAAATACTAGATGAAAGACTTGACTCAAATAGAGAGGGGGAACAATCTGTTTCATTTTTTAATGAGCTTGACATAGAAACAAGAACCACGCTCATAACCTCTGTTTCATTTTTCTTCTTCTTTGGGCAGGAAAACCATCTTTATTGACATTATGGTAGTCCAAGACCCCTTGGATTTCGCTTTAATCCTTAGGTGGGAATATGTCTATGCCATGAAAGCTATTGTTTCCACTCTTTTTCGTGTGATATATTTCCCTCACAACGGAAGAATTGTGACTATTGATCAACTTTCATTCATAAATCCTAACTGGATGACCTCCCTAAATGGTTCTTATATGCAGGCGGTATCACCCCTTCCACAGGTCAATTATCTGGCGTTGTCTCCCATTCCTTCAACTGTTGATGAATATTAGCCTCTTACTGTAAACTCGGTCTCTTATGACTTAGATCCAGTAGTTGACATGGTGATCTCTTCGATAGATTCTATAGAGCTTGATCTCTTTACCCCTATCGCGACCCTCGACATGTTGTCCTTCCAGAGTGTGTCTCTTTCATCCAGTGAAGATCTCTTGGAAGCCATGACCGAGTTTTCTCCCTTGACATGGTGTCCTTCCAGAGCATTGTCCTCTTGGAAGCCATGATCAAGAGGAGAGTCGTTGAGCATGGTTTTTTTATTTCAAGCTCATTAAAAAATGAAACCAACCTTGAGCATGGTTTTCTAATTTCAAGCTCATTAAAAAATGAAACCAACATTGAGCATAGTTTTCTGATTTCAAGCTCGTTAAAAAATGAACCAACTTTAAGCATGGTTTTCTGATTTCAAGCTCATTAAAAAATGAAACCATCTTTGAGCATTCTTTTCTAATTTCAAGCTCATTAAAAAATGAAACTAGCTTTGAGCATGCTTTTCTGATTTCAATCTCATTAAAAAATGAAACCAGCTTTGAGCATGGTTTTTTTATTTCAAGCTCTTTAAAAAATGAAACCAGTAATGAGGATATTTTTTTCGTCTCTATGGAAACTTCATTAAAAAATGAAACAGAGGTTACGAGCGTGGTTCTTGTTTTTGTGTCAAGCGCGCTAAAAAATGAAACAAATTGTTCCCCCTCTCTGTTTGATTCAAGTCCTTTGTCTAGTATCTGAAGATTCATTTCATTCTCCTTTGCAGTTGGATGAAATGAATCTTGGGGGGCATTTTCTTCCAGCCTCTGGACTTCATGCTGAAGTTGAGCCACTAGTTTCTTAGGTTGGGGGCTAGGTACCGACCATCCCTATGTTATGCATTGGGAAGGTTGGGAAGTTTCAAGAATAGTTTTCTATGGTTCAAGCTTGTGTAAAAAATGAAACCACCTATCTCAAGCATAGTTTCCTCTGGTTCAAGCTTGTGTAAAAACAAAACTAAGAAGCTTTTATGGTGAGGTGGCCTCTGAATGGTTTGGATCTTACTCACTTTCATGATTTAGTGGGATCATCCTAACCTCCTCACCATATCCTCTTCATCTTATAAAAGCATGGATAAGACGCTCATTTTTCCCACGTACGAAGGTCGTCGCACCCTAAATATAATGTAGATTGCAGAAACTCCACAGCCTAGCTATGGTTCAGCCTATGGAAATCAGGCATTTTCACACCCTGTGTATAGAGTAGTCTGCGTAAATCTTCTTTAATAGGGTTTTTATAGAGGAAAATACAACTTCTTCTCTCATGGAAAGTTATTCTCCCTTCTTTATTCAGGAATTCAGGCCACTGACCCCTTTGAAGGAAACAAATAGGTTTACATCATCAACGATCATAAGGGTGATGGAAATAATGTAACAGACGATTCGAGTCTTCGCCTGATTGACACTTAGGATCTTCGGATCTAACTTGTCCATAATATCACTCTTGTTGATCAGCTCTTTGGATCTGACATGTCCATGATGTCACTATCGTTGATGTGTTTGCATGAAGAGAGTGACATGTGTCACCCAGAAATGGGTAGATGGTGTAACCATAGGTGTCTGAAATGAGTGTCATGTGTCTCCTATGATGAATTCCACATGTCAGTGCTAGGTGAATTCCACGTGGCTTTGAAGTTTCAACATTTGGTAGTTTTTTAGTGCTAAGTGTGGAGACTTCCCAGATGGCTTCTCATTGAATCAATGTGGTGATTTGACATTCGAGATTTTTTGACAAAGAAAAACTCTGACATTTTGGGGTTGAAGTCATGGATTGGCTTATGTAACTATGTGATTAAACCTCGTGCAAGTTTTAGAACCCTGAATGTGCAAGACCTGCTGATATGATTGTCCGGTTGGATCTCCACCATTGATATTTAACCTGTTTATTTTCACAATCTAGGCCCGAAAATGACTACTCTAAATTGTTGTGTTTTATAAACGGGTGTTCCCTGTGCACACAAAGTACTTGGTGGACCTGTTGCATGATCAATCAATGGAAAACATGATGACAAGTATTTTGAGCCAAATCACGACATACAATTATCCTTCAAGAAAGCATAAAAAAATTGTGCAAAGAATCAATCAAGAAAGATAATGATAAAAAACCAAGTCAATTAGTAATGGTAAATGGCTTATCCAATGAGAAGAGGAATAATTTTGATAAAGGCATAGTTAAAAGAGGTAGAAGGGGCAGGGTCCCAAACTTAGGTATCAACATTGGCTCCAATTGGGGATAACATGTCCCTGTGAGGTGCTAAGAATAGCATATCAGTGCCTTGGAATTAAATAACTTTCTCCCACCTTCCTTTTCTTACTGCTATTTATGTCTGCCAGCCATATATATCTGCTACTATCTCTCATCCATGCATCTTATTGAACTCAAAACTAAAACTACACCCTAATTCCTTTGTTGGGATATGGATTCTTTATTCACAATCAAACTAAATAATCAAACATGAAAAAGGAAAGAAAATATGGTACAAGAGGGACCTTCCCTCAGTCTTTCAAGCAAAATAGTGTTTCAGGAAGCCCCCATTCACTAGGCTTCCGAAAATTTCAGTATCATCCAAATTGTGTAAGACAAATGTGTCATTCTCTAGAACCTCAACCAACTTAAAAGGACCAAACCGAAGGTTATCAAACTTACCATGCTTGGAATTTTCTTTGCTTATGGCATCCCACCTTAGGAACTTGCTGCCTTCTCAAAAGATCTCCTTCTTGTTTTTCTTATCAAAAGTTGATTTGATCTTGCTCTGGTATGCTTTAGTGATTTGACTCAGTGCTTCCCCTTTCCATTGAACCTCTATAATATGAAAGATTCTCCTCTGGATTCCATTTGGCTCTTCCATTTCTTCCTATAATAATTTCAAAAATTGTATACCGATATGAGTGAGGAAGACATCATCTATCTCATAGACTAGTTGAAATGGTTAGGTTCCCAAGGATTGCTTGGTGTTTATCCTATCAACCCACAAGGCATACTTAAGTTTAGATTCTCAAATTTTCTTGTTTTCGGTTAGCAATTTCTTGATGATCCTTATTAGAATCTTGTTTGATGACTCGGCTAGAACATTCACTTGAGGATAATAGGGTGTGTAATGTATCAAGGAGATGTTATGGCTACCACAAAAGTCAATCATGGCTTTGGAATTGAATGCTTGGGAATTTTCTGTTATAATATTTCTAAGGCATCCGAACCTAGCAAAGATATTGGTTTTTAAAATATGCATAATCATCTTGTCAGTATCATTCCTAGTGGGAACAACCTTGATCCATTTGGTAAAGTAGTCAGTGGCAGTGAGGATCCACTTGTGTTGCCCATTGGAGGGTGGATTTATCTCACATATGAAATATAATCCCCATTGTTGAATGGGGCCACTGGTAGTGATAGGTTTCAAGGGAAGTGAGAGTATCTTTTTCTTGCCTAGAAGCTTTTGACATTCATTGCATGCCCTTACTTCTATAGTGAATACATCAGATAAAAGGGTGATCTAATAGTACCATTCCCTTAGGATCTTGAGGGATGTAGCTTTCCAATGTTGGTGTTCCCCACAAACTCCGATGTGCATATCTGTTATGACCTTCTTAGCTTCATTTTCATCAAGTATTTTTAATATTATGCCAGCAGGATCCATCCAATACAGGTTCTGATTTAAAATGCAGAATTTTATAGCTTTTAATTTGAGGGATCTAGCCCTTGTCTTCTTCAAATCTAGTGGACATTATAGGTGTTGCAGAAAGTAAATAATATATATTTACTAAGGTGAATAGGATTATTTTTCAAGTACCTGCATGTTGTCTTGTTTAGACTGTGTCATGGGTGCATCAGATTGGGTGAAGGTCTGATGCAGTTCCAACACCTTACAGTTTGATTCTCATAAAAACTTGGAAAGTCCTTATCCCTTGACCAGCTTGGTGGGATTTATGTGCAGGTCATATTGTTAGGGTCCTAACCCGCACATAGGTAGAAAAATATATTTGGATGTAATAAAGGTCAATATTAATAAGGCCTTGCAATAAAATAGAATAAGTTGAATGTAAGAAGACCTAATAGAAGCTTCCTCTTCTAGAAGGATTTTCCTCTAGATGCTTCTTTTAATAGACATATTTAGTATAAATAGGAGTTGAGGGTATGAGAACCCTATCTTGGATATTATTGTAATAGGTCTCTGCTCAATTGGAGGTTTCCCCCTCGAAGAGGCCCGTGAACATTGCTTTCAGAATCAAAGAGTTATTTTTGTTGTTATTCTTATATCATTTCAGTGCTATTGTGGTGATTGTTTTGGTTATATTGTTGCTATTCTGCCATTTCTAGCATTTTATTTATGTTTTGCATACTTTATATATATGGTATGTTACAAGTGGTATCATATCACTTTCCTTGGCATAAATTGTGGGTAATTTTTTTTCCAGGGTAGAGACGTTTTCCGACGTCTTTAAGCCACAAGGATCTGTCGTTACACACATAAACCCACGGTTGAGGGATTCATACATGTAGGAAATACAAGTGGTTATTAAGTGCACATATGTTGGCCACCTGTGTAACCCCTGTTGATACCCCTTCAAGTGTTAGCGCATCCGACAACACCTGTGTACGGATCGACCTAGATTTCCTGAATCCCTCTTTAGATAAACCAATCGACCGCTTGACTACTATAGTGCCACCGAGAACATCACTCGGGAAGATACACTCTAGTATCTGGGTAGTCGAGTAGTACAAATATGGGTACGGTCTATCCTCCTTAGTTATTGTCTTGATATATTGGGTCAAGTACTACTGTTGGACCTCGCGCGTATATCAGAGAGCTATAGCACAAGGCAAACCCTTGTCTGTAGAACCTTTGAATACCTAACCCTTGGGGATAGAAACATAAACAAATTAAAAAAGGCAAGATCTATTGTCACACAACTGTGTTCGGGTTGCCAAGTAACTACACATTTCTTCCTGGTTAAGCATTTGGGCATTTCATCACTACAATATTTTTCAGACCGGAGTATAACTCTGCAGGTGTAAAAAAAGAAAAAAAAAAAATCTGGAAATTTTTTCACCATTATTTGAGACCTATTCCATTGGATTCATCTCTTCTCCCTTCTCACATTCATACATATCATTTTTTGAAAAAATGTTTGACCCCACCTACCCCTTTTAGGTTCCCTCATCCTCATGGGCCATACCCATATCCAAGACTTGGAAGCTTGCTTCAATACCTTGCAATCTAGTCTCACCAAGACCCAACAAGAAGTGAAACAACTCAGTGCCAATGTTGCCACCATCAATACAACCATGCAGTCCTCAATGGAGGAAATCAAAAAATACCTGACCACCCATCTTGAATCTGTCTTTTCGTCACTCAGCACCAATATTTATATCCCTACAGATAACCCTTCCTCTGACTCACATCCACATACTGAAGGTGAAAATTCCTCTCATTGCCATAAATTTCAACACCATCACTTTCAATGTGACCTACGTCTTCCATGGGTGGATGTGACCAAATTTGATGGATCAGAACCCACGGGTTGGGTAACCCAAATGGAACATTATTTCTCTTTATACGGAATTACAGATGACTTGGCCAAACTCCGACATGGTGTTCTCCATCTAGATCAAGAACGTTGGCAATGGTGGCAATGGAGAAAAACTTCTCGTCAAGGGTATATTTCTTGGACACACTTTGTGGCAGAGCTTTATGAATGCTTTGACACTAACACCAACCATTTGGGCTATTTGGAAAATTTGAAACAATCGAGAACAGTGGAAGACTTTATAGCTTCCTTTGAGCACCTGGATTTTCGGACAGAGGGATTGTCTGATGCCTTTTTTCAAGAGTGTTTTATCAGTGGCATCAAGGATGAGATTCGGGCCCATGTCCTCATGGCTTGGCCTCAAAGTTGGGTGGAGGCTACTAAAAGAGATAAATAAGCACAACAGGTTGTATCTTCTCAAAACCAAAAACCCTCCTTTATCCATCACCCTAAACCAGTAAATCCCACTACTCCCTCCGCTCCACTACAAATCCAAAAATTGACTAGGGATGAAATGGTTGAACACCAACTCAAAGGCCTTTGTTATAATTGTGATGAAAAATATTCCTTGGGCCACAAGTGTAAGGAACAAAGTATTTTTATGGACATCTCCGAGGATATTTCAGAAGAGGATGTTGAAACTCCCCTTGTGTCTGAGTCACCTGAAACCACTGACATAACCCCTCCCTCAGACCCTCCCGAAGTAGAACCATTCATTTCCCTCAATGTTCTCACTGGCTTATCCACTCCCCAAACCCTCAATATAATCGGTTACATTAAGCATCAGAAGGTCATCATTCTGGTTGATAGTGGAAGCACCCATAATTTTATTCATCGCCACATTGCCAAAGAAACTCATTGCTACATCCTACTGTCAATAATTTCGAAATAATGATTGTCAATGGTTGTTCCATGAAATGTGGAGAGCATTGTGAAAAAGTGTGTCTCCAAATTGGTGACTACCACCTGAAATCTCATATGTTTTCTATCGACATGGGTGGTTGTGACATTGTGTTGGGTGAAGACTAGCTAAGGACTTTGGGTCCCATTCTCATGGATTTTAAGGAATTAACCATCCAATTTGACCAAGGGGGCCACCAATATAAGTTCCAAGGAATCACTGCTGGTTCACCTGAGATCATTAGTTCCCATCACATGGAAAAGCTTCTCAAAAAAGGTCATTCTGGTGTTATTAGCAACTCCATGCCATACAAGAAACAGAGACACCCTCGGTGCTACAAGACCTCCAAGCCATCCTTTATAAACATCAAGTGGTATTTTCCACTCCCCAAGGACTCCCTCCTTCCTGTGGTTTTCATGATCATTCCATTCCCCTTGTACCTGGAAGCCTTCCTCACAATATTTTTTTGTATCGTCACCCCTTTTCCCAAAAAAATGAAATTGAGAAAATGGTCTAGGAACTCCTTAATGCAGGTGTTATTCGCCCTAGTACGAGCCCCTACTCTTCTCCTATGGTCATGGTCCTTAAGAAAGAAGGTTCTTGGAGAATGTGTCCTAACTTCATGCCCTCAATAAACTTACCATTAAAGACAGATTTTCCATTCATGTCATTGATGACCTCCTACATGAATTGAGTGGCGCCCAATTCTTTACTAAAATTGATCTTCATTGAGGCTACCACCATATACGTATGAAAGAGGCATACATTCCAAAGACTTCCTTTAGAACTCATGAGGGCCACTATGAGTTTTTTTCCATGCCCTTTGGCTTGTTTAATGCCCCCTCCACCTTCCAAAGCCTCATGAATCATGTCTTCCATCCTTTTCTATGCCATTTTGTCTTAGTTTTCTTTGATGATATCCTCATATATAGCAAAACCTAGACAGACCATCTTTCTCATGTGGATCGAGTTCTCCATCTACTCTCTCAGTACCAACATTTCCTAAAACAATCTAAATGTGCTTTTGGCACCTCGAAAGTAGAGTACTTGGGGCATATGGTTGGCAAGGATGGCATCAGAGTGGATCCTAAAAAGATTGAATCTATGCAAGACTGGCCTCCCCCAAATACTCTCAAAAGATTGTGTGAATTTTTGGGCTTAACAGGTTATTACCGCAAGTTTGTTAAGAATTATGGAAAGATTGCAACACCTCTCACTGCTCTTCTAAAAAATAACTCTTTCACTTGGACCCCAACTACTACTCAAGCTTTTCAAACCTTGAAGATGGCCATGTGTACCACTCCAGTCCTGACCCTTCCTGATTTCACAAAGACCTTTATCTTTGAATGTGATGCTTCAGGGAAAGGAATTGGTGTTGTCCTTATGCATGAGGGTCAGCCTTTGGCCTTCACTAGCAAGAAACTATCTGAAATAAATCTGGGCAAATAAATCTATCAAAAGGAAATGTTGGCTATTATGCATTTTTTTTATCTGTGGCACCCTTATCTATTGGCGCAATGCTTCCAAATTAAGACAGACCATCAAATCCTCAAGTATTTTTTGGAACAACGCATTTCCTCCCCGGAGCAACAAAAATGGGTGAGTAATCTCTTTGGATATGATTATGAGATCATTTACAAGAAAGGCAAAGACAATGTGGTTGTGGATGCACTTTCCCAAAAATATGAAGATGAAGGATCCCTTTTTTCTCTTTCCTTTATTGTACTAGATTATCTCTAAGTCGTTCGCTAGGAATGGATACAAGATCCCAAAAGTTTGCATCTGATCCAAAAATTGCAGTCCAATGCTCTAGCTTCCCCAGGGTACTCTTGGCTCCATGATGAGCTTAGATACAAAGGTTGTTTGTATTTAAGTAAATAATCAAATCTTAAATCCACGGTACTTTCTAAGCTTCATGCTACACCCACAGGGGGGCACTCAGGGTTCACCAAAACCTATGACAGCGTCAAACGTTCTTTTTTCTAGGATGGTATGAAACAGGACATTCATAATTTTTTCATTAATTGTGATGTGTGTCAACACAACAAGGGAGAAACAGTCAAATATTTGGGCACAATACAACCACTTCCGATTCCACCTGCTATTTGGAGGGATATCTCTGTGGATTTTATTACAGGCTTACCCAAATCAAGAAATAAATCAGTCATCATGGTGGTTTTTGATTTCCTTTCCAATAATTTTCATTTATGCGCTCTTCAACACCCATTTATAACATCCATGGTGGTTCAAATTTTCATGGCATGTCGCACTCTATTGTTTCTAATCACGACCCAACTTTCACAAGCAATTTTTGGCAAGAACTGTTCAAGATACAAGGCACCCAATTGCATCTCAGCATAGCTTATCATCCACAGACTGATGGTCAAACGGAAGTTGTCAATAAGTGTTTGGAAACATATTTGAGGTGTTTTGCCTCGGAAAAGAAAAATCAGTGGGCTCAATGGTTACCCCTAGTTGAATGGTGGTACAACACTTCATACCATATAGCTACACGCATGACTCCTTTTGAAGCAGTATATGGATAGAATCCACCTTCAATTTTCTCATACCTACCTGGTGTATCGAAGGTCCAGGCAGTTGACCAAACACTTACAGTTTGAGAGGCTATTCTCCATACCCTCAAAGAGATTTTTTTCATGGCACAGAATCGCATGAAGAAACAAGCAAATCAAGGTCACTCTGAACGTCAATTTGCAGAAGGGGATCAGGTGTTTCTTCGATTACAACCTTACAAGAAAAATTCCCTCAAGGCCGAGAATTTTCAGAAGCTAGCGCCCAAATTTTATGGTCCTTATACCATTCTCAAGTGTGTGGGACAGGTGGCCTATCAGTTAGATTTTCCCAGTCATTTGAAGCTACATCCTTTTTTTCATGTTTCATTCTTAAAGAAGGTGATTGGAACTAAGTGCCAAATTCAAACCAACCTTCCCAAGTTAGCCGAAGAAGGATCCATTTAGCTACAACCACAAGACATTTTGGACTAGTGTGAGCATCGCCTATGTCAAAGAACCATCAAGGAAGTGTTAGTCAAGTGGAAAGATACAACTCTAGCAGATGCCACTTGGGAACCAACTACCATTCTGCAACAATTTCCACATCTCAAGCCTTGAAGAAAAGGTTGTTTTTAAGGGGGAGGACATGTTAGGGTCCTAACCCACACATAGATAGAAACATATATTCGGATGTAATAAAGGTCAATATTAATAAGGCCTTACAATAAAATAGAATAAGTTGAATGTAAGAAGACCTAATAGAATCTTCTGCTTCTAGAAGGATCTTCCTCTAGATGCTTCTTTTGATAGACATATTTAGTATAAATAGGAGTCGAGGGTATGAGAACCCTAGCTTGGATATTATTGTAATTGAGCTCTGCTCAACTGGAGGTTTCCCCCTCGAAGAGGCCCATGAACATTTCTTTCAAGATCAAAGTGTTATTTCTATTTTTTTTCTTATATCATTTCAGTTCTATGGTGGTGATTGTTTTGGTTATATTGTTGTTATTCTGCCATTTCTAGCATTTTATTTATGTTCTGCATACTTTTTATATCTAGTATATTACACATACTCCAACAATTTGACAATACATTCCCCTCTTTTCCCTTCACTATCTGGTTGGACCAAAATCTCTTTGACACTGCTGCTAGGAACATAGGATGTTATGTTATTCTGCAACACATACACCCTAAAGGATTTCAATGATTTGACCAATGCATCAACCTGTTTTTCTAATATTTCATACTTTATCTCATCATCTCGAAGGGATTTACTGAAAAAGGCTATGGTTTTTTCATGCCCTTCTTCATTCTTTTGTAGTATCACAACAACAATGGTTTCCTCGAAAAAAAAAGATAAAGAATTATTTGGCATAGTCAGGGATGACTAATACATGGGCTTCAATCAAAGCTTGTTTGATCCTCTGGAATTTTGATTTTTCCTCCTATGACCACATGATAACAACATCTTTTTTCAATATGTTGATGATAGGCCTTATGATTTCAGCAAATTTTGGCACAAAGCGCCTCAAAAAATCTATTCTTCCTATAAAATATTGAATAGAGTTCTTGTTTCTAGCAATTTCAATTTTTTGAATGGCCTCCACTCTCTTAGGGTCTATTTTTATACCTCCTGTTGATATGATGTGGCCAAGGAGTTTACCTTTTGGCATAGAAAAGTGGTACTTCTTGGGATTCAAAGAGATCCCATACCTTCTGCATTTTCGGAAAATCTGCTTAACGTGTTGTAAATGCTCCTCATTTGATTTGGAGAAATTGGTGATGTCATCTACATATATAACCATAAATTTATATTTTTTCCCTTCTTGATATATAGAGATACTCGAGAATTCTTCTATGGTCTACAAAAAAATTTGTAGATCCATGTCATCACTAAATACGTATCAGTTCTTATGTTGTCTCATATGGCTATATTGTGTCTGACTTCCACCTGATACTTGATATTTGGGCCAATGGGAGGTATGAAGGTGTTGGAAATCAATGCCAAAGAATCTTGCTTCTGATTTTCCTCTCTAGGGATGAAGGAAATATTAAATGCCAGAAAAGAGTTATCAACCAGGTCCCACACCTCATTTATATATTGTTTGGGCCTCTATTGTTTAGCTTGATAGATGTTCTTGAATTGATTTATGATTAGCTCAGAATCACCAAAGACTTCCAAAATTTCAATGGCCATGTCTTTAGCAGCCCTCAATCCAAGAACTAGAGCTTCATACTCAGCTATATTGTTAGTAGTCTCAAACTCCATCTTATAAGAGAGCGTTGTAACCTCATGTGTAGGGGAAATGAGTACTATACCAACCCCAGAGCCTTTTTTTGATGAATATCCATCAAAATACATCTTCCACACTTTGTTCTGTTGATCTGTTAAAGGATGATTTTTTCATTTGGTGACTGTAATTTATGGTTCATCACCATTTAGATGAAAAAAAGATGAGCCAATCTCATCCTCAACAACATAAATTGGGTGATTGCTTGGATTGTGATGGCCACTGACAATATAAGCCAATTTGACCTCTCTATATAGCCTCTTGTACTCTCCTCCGAAAACAAATATGGTGGCATATGTGAGGTCCATTTGTAATGATCCCCCAACCTTCTTGACCCACATCCTAGACAAAAGCATAACAAACTTGGGGGGAATGTCAACCACCCATCAATACACTTTTCATTGGTAACTGTGCCAAAGAACCAACCATATCTTTTATTAATCCCAAAAATTTGAATTTTTTGGAGTCAAATGAGTAAAGGTCTTGATAGGGCTTGGTGATATCCAGACCTACTTCCTCCATAACATCTGTAGGCATGAAATTGTGTGAGGCACCTGATTCCATGAGATAGTTATGTAGGATCTTGTCATTGACATTTAGAGATATGTATAATGGTGGAGAAGCATCAAATCCATCCTCAATGTGTGGGCCCATATTAATGGTTGGGTTCTCATCATATAGACTAATTACATCAGAAGTTACAACAGAAGTAGGTGGCTGCAGAACCTTCATAAAGGATTGTTTGAAAGGCTCATTTTTCAAAAATTATGACAGAGGTACAGGGATATTTATCTTTCTCAACTCATGGTCTAGGATGAAATATTCTTGTGTCCTCTCAACTTCCTTTACTTCAGGGACATAAGGTTTAAATGGAGGAGGTTGGTGAGCTTTAGCCATTGCACCCTTGCTTGGATTTGACTTGGGAGGAACATTTTTTTTTTTGTTCTAATAAGAGGTGGTGGATTTAGGAGCGCATGTTTTAGGCCTCAAGTGATATTTATTTTGGGTATGCCATTGAATAACTCCCTCTTCCTCTATCTCAACATCCAAATGATTTGAAAGATGGGTTACCTCATACTCTTTCTGCATTAAGTGACTAGTGGGAAATATGTTTCATTGAAAAGTACAACAACATCATCCACAACATCACTATCTTCATCCATCTCCTCGATCTGATTTTCTTGGAAATGAGGCACTACTCTTTGGTCATCAACATTCCTCCTCTCTCTCTACATTATCTAAGGGGCATCATTCAGACTTCTAAACTAGTTGGGGTTTTTTTTCCAACCCCTTGAAAATCTTGGTTTGGTTTTTTAGATTCCCATTTCATCTTAGCTATCTCAGATGTCATATCCTTTAATTTTTTGGTCGTTTCATCAAGTTTTGGATCAGATGTGGTTGGGTTAGAGGAGGCAGAGGAATCCTCTCTCTGTTTATTATTTTATTTTTCAGATATGGTTTCTTCTTGCATCAATAGTAAGGTAACGTATCTTCTCTCCCTCAAAATAAGATAAAATTTTGCATCAAAAGATTTGTCATAAGTGATCGTGGCAGAGGCTTCAGTTGGTTTTATCTCATTTGGGATCCTACCATACATCTTATTAAATCTCTTGGTGAAGTCCAAAATAGACTCACCATTCTTTCTCTTAAGGGCCCCAAACTCAGTGATGTAATATAGATAATCCCTTATATCCCCCAATTGATTTATGAAAGCCTCGTATAACACATCAATATCTACAATGGAGGTTGGAGGGAGGCCCCAAAACTATTTTATTACCTCCCCATCAAGGCTTTGTACAAACAACCTCATCCACGCATCTACATAGTCAATGTTAAAGTTGTCTACAAAACTGTAGAAGGATACCAAATGTACCTCAGATGTGACATCCCCTTACCCATTATATTTGGGAAAATATTTCATGTAATATGTGGTTGGGAGTGCATGTAAGCCTACAGGTAGAACTAGGGGTGCATATCTGGAAGAAATTATGGAATCCATCCTGTTAAGAACCATTGTTTGGGAAATAAGAATTTGAATATTGATTGGAGATACAGGGGTGGATATTGGACTAGATGATAAAGTAGAGGAAGGATTTGAAGGTGTCTGTGGTTCCTTGGAATTGTGATTATCAGGGATAGCAAATTCAAGCTACTTGTGATGATGAAGAATAACAAATTCCTGAGGTGAAACTTTACCCTTGAGGGGTGAGGTATATCTATGAGATAAGGTGGATTTTCTTAGTTTTATTTCTAGCTTAGAGACTACTTCATCCTTCTCGGGGTTAGGATGAGCCTTAGTGGCTCTGGTGTGTTCAGATTTGTATTTATCGATTCCTTTTGAGGTTAACTATGTGGAGTCGCTAGGTGAAAGATGGCAGTCTCAATGTGTATGATCTTTGTTCACCATCAAAGGTCATATTTGATCGTTGTCGTTGTCCTGGGGAAAGATATTTTGTTACTCTGTTCCCCAACAATGGTTCCATAATATGTTGGTTGTAAAGTCTGCACCTGGCTACTAAAAGGCAGAGCTAGTCCACCTCAAGTTATGAATGGTTTATTTTTTTATTAATGGGTCAATTAGAGGGTTTGTTTATCAAGACATGAGCATGGTTTGGTAGGCCAAATGACATGGAAGAGGTTCCTCCTTGGCTGATGGCACACTAAGGATAGATAGGTGAGACAGTAAAGGTAACAGTCAAAGAAAAACAACAAACCATTGAATGAACAATCTGTTGCTAGAAGTTTAAGTCTTAAAATGTCATTTCAAGCATTAAACATGTACCAAAAACACAGTTATTCCCACAAGTTGTAATAAAAACAAATCTTCATCAAAGCATAGTTGTTATCACAGGTTTCATACTAATAAATACAAGTTATACAGTAGCTGAAGGAAAAGAAATGTACTTTGTACAAATTAAAATTGTATTCAAGATAAGAAACACATACAAATTTGGAAACAAACACATTGTCATCAATAGTATCTTCACTAGGTAGAGAGATTTAATCAATGCACAGAATGGGTCCAACCAGTTGTTGTATTGATTGTTTTCTCCCAAAACCTGAACCCTCAAAACATACAAAAACTACATATTTATCATAGTTGCAAAGGCTCTCGTCCATCTAGGACTGAGGCTTAACTCTACACTACCATGTAAAACAACTTATTAACATAACTAGAAACTGTTGGAGTATAGTAATGTATACTTCACACTTGACTTAATAAAAAAGAGTGGTTCTTATCACACATAAAAGACCATTTATTATAATTTAAACTAAAAGAGTCTTGAACTAAACAATTAAAAACTACTACTAGCAATGAAAATGGATTGATGCATGCGTTGGAATGAACTGATATTTTACATAAAATGAATAGGAGTGATAGAAGTGAGTTCTACATTGATCACTTGCATGCATGTGCGCTATTGGAGGCCACTGGAGATAATTGAATGTATTGGCAGTGTTTTTTCCCCATTCCTGGTTTGGGGTTGTAGGGTCCAGATTCTGGAAAAAAAATTCTATACCTGTTGGCTATCGTTGAACTATTTCTAGATGAGAAATATGATGATGTGGACTAGCTCAACGTTCCTTGGTTTGGCACCCTTTTCAAAAATTTTAAAATGTGGCATAAATGTGGGTGAGCCAGTTTGGAATTTCAGCATTCGAGAGCTTCAGAGCATAGAGTATACATATCCTCTAGAGGACATAACCCCCAAACTCATTATCCAGTTCTAATCACTTATTAACCTGAGATTACTTTAACATTTATCATTTAAGGACTTCGAGACTTGGGCTCTTTGACGGTTCGAGAGTTTTTATTTTTCAATGTTGTGCTTGGAAATATCCCGGAGGACAATCCCCCAAATTTGACGTGGTGTCCTAACGTCACATCACCGACGTGTCACATAAAGGAGGGTGACACATGTCACTTAAAATAGTGCAGATGAAAAAACCCAAATGTGCTTAAAATAAGTGACGTGTGTCTCAACTGATGGATTTGACATGTCATGATAGAAGAGTACCACGCATCTCCAACTCTTCGACACTTCAATGATTTGCATTCTCTCTGGGTTGGAATCTCCTGAAGTGACAATCTCTCGGAGTCATTAATTCATGATTAGTGCTAATTGATTTAGGATTAATACATATTTACCCTTAAATACTTTAGTAGTTCGACATTCGGTACTTCGAGAGACCGTGCCTACTATTGATATAAATCTCCCAGAGGACAATATCCTAGAGCTAACATGGAGGATGACATCATGGCTGATGATGTGTCATGAAAAGAAGGGTGACACATGTCACCTGGAATGGAGAAAATGGCATGCTGAAAATGCTTGAAATGTGTGCCACATGTCATGATCCATTTATGCCACGTGTTAGCATGGATGAATGCTATGTGTCAGCATAGATGAGTGCTATGTGTCTTCGGATATTCTAGGTTTAGGGGCTTTCAAACGCAAAGTTTGTATAACTCCTAGAGAATCAGACTAGCGGAGTGATGTGGCACTTCGGCAATTCGATTCTTCAGTTGATCGACACTTCAACTCTTCGGATATGACGTGTCCATGACATCATTTTCATTGATAGATACTTTGGGTATTTAGATCTGATGTGTCCATAATGTCACTATCATTTATTGACACTTCGACACTTCATATTTAACGTGTCCATGACGACATTGTCGCTAACGTGTATGCATGAAGAGAGTGACACATGTCACCCAGAAATGGGCAGATGGCATAACCAAAGGTGTCTAAAATGAGTGCCACGTGTCTTCTCTGATGAATTCCATCTGTCAATTCTAGATGAATGCCACATGGCTCTGACGTTTTGGTGCTCGGGATTTTTTGAGTGCTAAGTGTGGAGACTTCCCACATGGTTGATCACCGAAGCGATGCGGTGGTTCGACGTTAAGGAGTTTTTTACAAAGAAAAACTCTGACACTTCGGTGCTGAAGTCATGGAGTAGCTTATGTAACTCTGTGATTAAACCTCACTCAAGTTCTAGAACCCCAAATGTTTGAGAGAGGTTGATTTGATTGGCCTATTGGATCTCTACCGTTGAAATTTAACCTGTCTATTTTCACAATCCAGGCCCAAAAATGACTGCTCTGAATTGTTGTGTTATGTTCATAGGCATTCCCTATGCACACAAAATACTTTATGGACCTTATTCACACTCAATAAATGGAAAACATGATGACAAGTATTTTGAACCAAATCATGACATGGAATTATCCTTCAAGAAAACATAAACAATTTCCGCAAAGAATCAATCAAGAAAGATAATGATAAAAATCCAAGTCATTTAGTAATGGGAAATGACTTATCCAACCAGAAGAGGAATAATTTTGATGAATGCATAGGGAAAATAGGTAGGAGAGTTAGGGATGCATACTTAGGTCTCAACAATGAGTATGTCAATTGAAATTTTGAAGAATACCTACTTCAATCTGGCATTGAATGGAAGCGGTCAATTCCTCACACACCTCACCATAATGGATTTATAGAACAAAAGAAACAGATGTTATTCGAAATGACTAGATGTGTTCTACAAGTAAAAATCCTACCTCCTCACTTCTGGGTTGAAGTGGTGTATTGTGCTAATTATTTTCTCAATCGCATCTTTACTTGAGTTGTTCCTTCCATGACTCTAATAAAAAAATGGTATGTAAAGAAGCCTTATGTTGGCCACCTCTGTGTGTTTGGATGTGTTTCCTAGGCCCACATTCCTAATGATTGTCAAAATAAGTTGGATGAAAATTTTCATGCTTGCATCATAATGGGATACTTTGAAGAGTCGAAATCCTATCGACTATTTGATCCTATCAAATGGAAAATTATTTTCCAACGTAATGTTTGGTTTGATGAAAATTTTTCTAGAGTTAAGTTTTTGAATTCCTCCTATGGATTGCTACAAGATGATCATTTTGATGTTGTCTTGGAAACTGGTTCTCCTACTCCTCTCTCCAATCCTTCGATTGGTCCGTTGAACATTCTTCCTATTTCTAATTGATCGTCGACCTCTAAGTCACCTAGTTTGATTTCTTATGGTTCAATTGGTCCACCAGTTGAAGACCCTATGACTTTTGATAGACCTGATGAAGTGAACCATAGTTCACCTATTTCTTGTCAACCCCAATGGGATGTCAAGACAATAGAAGATGCTAGAGCTAATGTCGAATATGCATCTTGCAGATGATAGAATTGAAGTCAGAAGCAACATGTCAGGGTTTTCTTGATGACTCATGTCCTTGAAACTTGTAATCGTGTTACACACCCATACGTCAAAGGCCAATGTGAATGAGAGAAATAAATGAAAACTGAAATTGATTCTTTGTCAAAGAATCAAACCTGGGATTTGGTTCCTTGATCGTATGGAAAGAACATTATGAAGTGTCAATGGGTTTACAAGACCAAATTTACCTTTGAAGGTTTTGTTGAGTGACATAAATCATGCCTCATTTCCAAGGTATTTTCTTAGTAAGAAGGCATCAACTACACTGAAAAATTTTCCCCAATTGCAAAGACGAACTTTGCTTGACTTATTATTTCCCTTACTACTCGCTTTGGATGGTAGATCCATTAGATGGATGTGAACAGTGCTTTCCTTCATGGATACCTTTATGAAGAAATTTACATGGAATAACCACCTGGTTTTGTGATAGATTCCAATTTGTTATGTCGGTTCAAGAATTCACTTTATGGTTTGAAGTAGGATCCTCGGGCCT